>RQTK01000045.1:839835-897022 GCA_003991915.1 Elysia chlorotica | reverse complement strand
GGTGGGGTGGGCTTGGAGAACCAGTATTTTTATTTCATCCAAGGTGGTTGTGTGATCAATGTCATTTGTGTTCACTTTAAAGTAAAAGCAAAGAAATGCCGTATGTAAGGTGGTGGTTAAATTTCATGTAAGACCAGCAATGTTCTCTTTCTCTTCCTCTTCCCCTCTCTCTGTCTGTCTATAAATCTCTTTCCCTTTTTTCTCTCTATCTCTCTCTTTATCTCTCTCGCTCTCTCTCCCTATTTATCTATCTATATATCTACTATTAATCTATCTATCTATCTATCTACTATTAATCTATCTATCTATATATCTATCGATCTATCTATCTTTCTCTCTTCATATCTATCTATCTACGTCTATTGATATATCTATCTATCTATCTATCTATCTATCTATCTATCTATCTATCTATCTATCTATCTATCTATCTATCTATCTATCTATCTATGTGTACACCGATAGTGCGCGTGCGTGGAACAAAGCCGCACAAAAATCAGACTCTTGCTCTGGGCTCATCCCCACATCCCTACCACCCTCCCCTCATTGCTCCGGATATGTACAGCAAAGATAAACATGGGAATCGGGAATCAAGTGAAGGGGGGTCGTCATCAGTATGCTGTGTACAAGTTGTTTTTTTCCCTTCCACTTTACCTTTGTCCAGTGTTATAAAGAAGTTAGAGAATGAATATAACCACACCCACCTTCTGTGCCGGATATATACAGGAAAGATGTACATGACAGCAAAGTAGGCGCCATCAACTTCTTACCAACGAGTATGCTTTGTTTAGGTTTTTGTTCTTTTTATCCTTTGTCCCATTTGCGACTACAATTACGAAGGAGTGAGAGAATCGAACTTCTCGCCGGTATCGCTCCGAATGTGTAAGATGTACATCGATTTACTTTTCATATTTTCCTTTGCCTCAATTTGTTTGAAATTACGAAGGAGTCGAAGAACACCTCTGCTTGTCTGTCCATCTATCTGTCTGTCTGTCTATTTGTCTGTCTGTCTGTCTCTCTCTCTCTCTCTCTTTCTCTCTCTCTCTCTCTCTCTCTCTCTCTCATTGCCCCATATAATTATCTTCATTGAAGCTGAACATTGAAATCACATGAGGTGTCTTCAACTATGAACATTGCATTTTACTATCTACGTAGTCTTTTCTCCATTCAACTGCTCCTTTGCCTCAAATTACGACTTAAATTGCGAAGAACATAAAACTCCGGAAAATGCGTAATCGTTCAATCACATTACTATTATTATGTGCTCAATCGATGTTCGGAGAAGGGCAGGATATTTTTTTTTATCAGAAATCTAGGAGAAATTTTGACACGTTTATCCCGCTTGAAATTTGGAAGCTGTCATTCAACATGTAAAACTACAGTGACCTTTCGAAAGAAAACTTTCCAAGACTAGATCTAATGCTACGCGAAATTATCTCACGTTAATATAAGACATTAAAAATAAAATTTAATAGCTCAAGGGATTCACTTCGGGTACATGTACACAGTATATTGGACATTTTGTGTAAAGGGTAAAAAGTTGGAGTTTTCCAATCCGCTAAATTGTTATTCTATCTTGATTGGCGAAAAAGATATGAAGTTTTGGAATGCCCTTCAAAAGAGGTGATATTTCGGGAGCTTTGCTGGCAAATTACAGTTATTTCGTTGAGTCAACCATTGGCGCGCATTTTAAGGTAATCTTTATAAGTTTTCCGACTCCCTAGATTTATGGGAAATCCCATACGATATAGGCGGTTTTGTCAGTAACGCCAGAAATGGGATACCAGTTTCAATTTTGTCTACTTTTCTCTGTGTCTCTCTCTCTTTCTCTCTCTCTCTCTCTCTCTCTCTCTCTCTCTCTCTCTCTCTCTCTCTCTCTCTCTCTCTCTCTCTCTCTTCAATGTTCGTCAGCGCAATAAATTATTGTGCGGCACATTTCTTAACAAAAGTATTGTCTTGTTTCATCCATCAAGCTTGTACTGATCTCACCACAGACAAGTCCTCTTCAAAGCCACGGCAACAGCAGCAGCAGCAGCAACAACAACAACATGTCAACATTGAACAGGCATATCTCTACTTGGCGCCTGCCCGTGTGCCTTCTATTGGTTTCCTTGTACGTCTCATCCTCTACGCATGCGCTGAGCGAGGACGGCTTCGCTGCAGACGCCATTGATAAAACCGCCAATGATATAGGCCGCGCGGAGGAATACAAGATGGCGACGGGACTAAGCAAGGAGGGCGTGCTAGATTCACGAGCGGATGATGAACTACTTCATGAGGCGGAGTCACTTCATCGAGAGGATATGGGGCGACAACTGAGCAAGAAAGCAATAGATAGCTTTGGTTTTCATGGCGGGATTGGCAAACGAAAATTCGACCATTTTGGTTTCCACGGTGGGATTGGAAATACTTCGGTGGAATAGGCAAGAGACCGATGGATTCAATGTCATACTTCGGTGGAATAGGCAAGAGACCGATGGATTCAATGTCATACTTCGGTGGAATCGGCAAGAGACCGATGGATTCAATGTCATACTTCGGTGGAATCGGCAAGAGACCGATGGATTCAATGTCATACTTCGGTGGAATCGGCAAGAGACCGATGGATTCAATGTCATACTTCGGTGGGATCGGCAAAAGGCCGATGGATTCAATGTCATATTTTGGTGGGATCGGCAAAAGACCGATGGATTCAATGTCATATTTTGGTGGGATCGGCAAAAGGCCGATGGATTCAATGTCATATTTTGGTGGAATCGGCAAAAGACCGATGGATTCAATGTCATACTTCGGTGGAATAGGCAAAAGGCCGATCGATTCAATGTCATACTTCGGTGGAATCGGCAAAAGATCAATGGACGATATGTCATATTTTGGGAGTATAGGCACGAATTCAGAACACTCTTCAGATTCTAAAAACAAGAGGCGGTTAGACTATATGTCACTTTATGGTGGAATCGGCAAAAAATCCTCACCGGTCTCAGGAGAAAAATCGGTCAAGCGACAGTTTGACGCCATAGGTCTTACCGGTGGAATCGGTAAGAGGCAAATCGACCCTCTCGGATTTTCCGCCGCATTGGGCAAGAGAGACGGTTCGGGCGCTAAAATCGTGAGCGACTTTACTGGGATGGAGAAAAGGGGCTATGACAAGTTGAAGTACTTTGCGGGAATCGGGAAGCGAGTCGTGGACAGTCTGAGCGAGTCTAGTGACGGCGACAGGGCCTCCATAGACCGGGACGACCAACCGGTTGGAATCGATAAGAGATCCGCGGGACATCGGGTCGACTCGAAGGCGGAGTCGGACACCGCTAAGGTTAGTCTTGAGTTAAGTTGAGTTCAGTTGGTTCCTTAAAGGCTAACGTCTGACAATTTCATGTGGTGCCAAAAACAAAACAGAGAGGCGGGAAGACCTGGACTCCTGTCTCCGCTGATTGTATTATACTGATACAGACCCAACCAGTAGAAACGAAATCAGAGAAATACGTTTCTGGTCGATCACGGATTTCAAACCGCGGACCTCTCGATAAGGAGACGAATGCTCTCAGTAATCGTTGTAATGACTAATTGGGTCGCTGTAAGTATAATAATATGACCAGTTGAGACGGGAGTCCAGGTATCCTGCACTGTCTCTGTGTGGCAGCACGTAAAATTGTCAGACGTTAGTGTTGGGACCTGTCCATGGTATAGCCTTACTGTTAACGATGGACGCTAATTCTTTCGATCAGATAGAACCTTATTACGTTATTATCTCTAATCTTACTAAAACCGCAGACAGAACCTTATTACGTTGTCAGACGTCAGTCTTGAGGTCCGTCCACAATGTAGTCTATATAGTGCAGATGTTGGACGTAAAATCAACTCAACCCCAACCCCATCAAATGTTATAGTTGAAACCGGATTTAAAAACAAACTTTCAAATATTGTCAACAAAAATTCTAGCAATCACTTCTCATACATATCCCCTCTCCCCCTTTGCCCTCCTGTTTTTCTTTCTCTCCGACTCGTTTCCCAGGTGGCGTTTTAAGAAGGCCAAGATGCCGAGGCAGAAAAGGTGTGGAACTTCAAATATGAAACTAGGATCAATGGTCCACATCTTGGTGAAGTAAGATCTAAGAAGAAACCACCAGGCCATCTCCGCCTACATCTCTTCAGGGCCTCTGCCAGAGATAAAAAAAAATGTTTAAATCATAATATATGTTTTATTGTTTGGCCATGCTTTTGTCATAGTAGTATTTAAAATGTTCGTTTTTAGTATGAAGAATCTGAAGGAAAAAAAAACCCACATAATGTTAAAATAGTATTATTATATTTTATTGTTTGGCCATGCTTCCGTCATTGTAGTTAAAAAAAATGTTCGTTTTTAGAATGAAGGATTTTGCGTTTTTAATGTCGCCTTTAAAAAAACAAGAACCAACAATGTTCAAATCATAATCATTATTGTGTTTTATTGTTTGACTGTATTTCTGTTAACATTATTAACGTCGTAGTAGTTTGAAGACTACAGTGTAATGAGAATGATGGATTGCATGCCTCGAAAACGTTCCTTTCTGGCACATTAAAAAAGATATTAAATAGTACATCTCACGCTTAACACTTGTTTTTCTCCTTGCTCACTTCAAAGTGAGGACAAATACTAGACTTTTGTAAGAAAACAAAAGTTTGCTTGTGTGAAAAAAAAACAATTCGTTCATTTCTATTCATCATAGTCCACAGTTTATACATTATATTATACCAGTGGGATTTTAAATAACTTGGATAAGCCATCCGGAAAACAATAGAGTTCCATGTCATTTACTAAATATTCAATCTTTCATTCGCTGGTGCCAAAGAAAATATTGATACAGAACTTTTCTGTGAAGTGACACACACACACACACACACACACACACACACACACATTAAAGAGAGGGTTGGTAACCGTAAAGCAAGCTGGAAAGTCAGATGCAAAAACATTGTGTTGAGTAGGATTTCTGCAAGCGAAGGGAAGGGGAAACATATATAAGCAATAGAATTGTCAGTCAACAGTGGTATAAGACACCCCCCCCCCCCCCGCCCCCCCCCCCACGCGCCCCTGGAATCCCCAAACCCAGAAGACATGCTCTCTCTCTCTCTCTCTCTCTCTCTCTCTCTCTCTCTCTCTCTCTCTATCTATCTATCTATCTCTCTATCTATCTATCTATCTATCTATCTATCTATCTCTCTCTGTCTATCTATCTATCTATCTCTCTATCTATCTTCTCACTCCCTCTCTCTCTCTCTCTCTCTCTCTCTCTCTCTCTTCCTCTTTCTTTCTTTTTCTTTCTCTTTCGCCTTAGTATCATAAACCACTGTGGTAGAGCTGTACCAAGATTCTAAATATATAAGGTGGGTTTATTCAAGAGACTGTGACATCTCTATACTTGGTAAGTCGAGCGCCTAAATCAAGTTCCTCTTTGTACTTTGTATCCCTCCCCCTTAAACCCAGCGTATGTAGACACTAGCTCCGCATCTGAAGGTTTCTTTATCTAGTCATTGAGTCAGTTGGAATTATCGGTGGTAGAGATGCTTGTTTTTTGCTTGTTACAATTATTTATATCGGTAATCTCTCAATAGGTTGTTGTTCATTTTATGCCCATTTGGAAATGTCAACTTACGTGTCATATCAATTTTCTTTTCAATTGAAATAT
Source organism: Elysia chlorotica (assembly GCA_003991915.1). Classification (NCBI taxonomy): domain Eukaryota; kingdom Metazoa; phylum Mollusca; class Gastropoda; family Plakobranchidae; genus Elysia; species Elysia chlorotica. Next base: position 891,356 of record RQTK01000045.1, on the reverse strand, counting down.
TTTTTTTCTTTTGATTTACATTTTTTACTCAGAATAATGTGTTGCTTCTTTTTCTTTCGAATATGCCAGATCGTTGATGAATTATTCGTTTTACTATTTTGCGTTCGTTTCTTGTACTGGTTTTTTGCCACTTTTCACTTGTATTATCATGGTTCAGAAACGCTCTCTTTTTCGGCTTTATTCATGGTTTTTTTTCAGTGTTTGATGGGAAACAATAATTAAAAGGCCATGTCTATCCAAGATGTTAACATTCGAGTTTGTCTAAAGATGTGAAAAATATTGCTGTAATAAAACTGCCATTGGGTATCTCGAAAGAGCGACTGTGAATAAAAAATAGCTTATGTAAAATTGCCGATCTTCCTTCTTTGTGTGTGTGTATGTATGTTTTGTCACATACACAGTAGCTCTATCATAAAAGCTTGGCGCTAGACGTTGCGCTTTTGGCTCCTCTTTTTCTTTGCTAGAGAAAGCAATCATTGTGTGAAGCGACTCCTTCTGATGTACCCTCACCTGGTTCTCACGCCTATCAAAAATAAGCCAAGTCACTGAATATATGTATACTAAAATTAACACATTTTTGCATATCAAGGGCAACAGAGATCTATTTCTGTTCAATTAAAACCACAATTTGGACAGATTGGTAATAAGAGCGTATTTTTGATCAGCATACCAGCCTACTAGGCGAACAATGCAAACTGTCCCAACTGCGCCTAATATTTTAAGGATATAGCCCACTTTGGTTCTAAAAGCAGAGTTGTGACTCATGGTGTTGTCCTGTTAAAATATCGAGTTATAATTATGGTCTTCAGAGTCTGGCATTTCACGTTTCACAGCTCATACACATAAGTAGGTGTCTGTCTTAGAACCCGTTCACAATAAATAACCTATATAGTGCTGACGTTGGACGTTAAGCAACCATCTCACCCCCCCCCCCCCCTCTCTCTCTCTCTCTCTCACTCTCTCCCGCTCTAAATAATAATAAAAAAAGAATTCGCAACCATTACGTCCTTATAATTACCGGGACAAGTTTCTATTTCAGCACATACACACACACACACACACACGCACAAACACGTACACACACAAGGCTTCTTCGCTTCTTGGCTTCTCCCGAGCTTCTGACGACCTTTTCCCGGCGACTTTTCACGTGATTCCTGCGCCCCGGCGACCTTTGTCCCGCTAATTAGTCCCAGATTCTGCTCAAAGGATTCCGACTCTGGCGCCGAGGGCAAGTCTCCGTCAGTCTGTGGAGGCTTTTGGTCGCCCAGCGCTGTACAGGGGGCCGGGGATATCCCAGTCTGGCAAAACTCGCACAGCCCGCGGACACAGGGCGGAGCTACAGGGGGGGGGGGGGTATGTTCATATCGGACCTTACTTGGTTTCTTCTCATTAGAGATTTTGTAATAACGGGGCCAATAGCAAAGATGATGACTAGATCTAGATCTATTGGGTAAGGGAACCTGCGCTGTAGTTCTGCACCGGTGTCCAATAATAGCTCTTTACTAGACTTACGGAGCCAATGAAATATCAGAAAACCCCTTGCCTTAAGGGCGTGATTACGCCATCCTTTTTAGTCTTGTGGAACGCAAAGACTTTGGTGGCTGTATTGTTAACTGTGAAAGTAAGAGTAACCAGTACACATAGTTTGATAATTTCATCACTGGTTTCGAACTAAAAAATGGAGGATTCACACGTCAATTTTTTTTTTTTTTTAATATTTTTTGTTTGTTTCAAGTTCTTTAGATTTCCAGAAGGGAGGGAGTATGAAACAGCGTGTGTAATCAGTCAGTGATACGGGGTCACCACTTGAGATTCGAACCTTGTCAGTATAGAGCACTACCGACTGAGCTATCTAACGCCTCTTCATCTTCGAAATCGTTCAGTCTAGGTAAGTAGGTAGGTAGCTAGGTAGGTAGGTAGATAGATAGATAGATTAATTGCTTGGCAGATAGATATACATCATTATAGATAGATAAACGGGTGTGTAAATTAAGAAAGACTAAACATTTTAGGTATTAGAGGTGATACACCCACAGACAGATAGTACAGTGATCGGTCTAGATGTAGAAGATACTCGATTTAACTTGGATATATGTGGTTTATACATGTATATCAACCAGGTACCCCAGTCAATAGTGTTTTGGACTAAACAGCAGGACGTCCAGAGTTCGAATCGAACGGGATGCTTCCTGCTCCAAGTAGAGTTCTTTGAAAACTTGACGACTTAAAGCCAAACAAAGAATATCTCTCACAAAGAGATGCTCTGGTTTCTCTTTCTAGATCTTACCTGGCAAGTTAAGTTGACATTGGAAACACAGTCGTGTTGTTTTTGTTTTGTTTTTTCCCTTTGGATTTTTTTTACACATAGATAAACGTAACATGATGAAATTTTAATTACTGGTACTAGTCTACTACCTGTTTTTGTATCGATTAAAATGTAGTAAATGTCAGTAAATGATTTAGACTAGTCAACCGATAAAACATTTCACTGCACAGTGATATTTACGACAGAGTTGCCAGGTGATCTAAACAGTAAAAACCCAAACATTTCTAATTAAAATATTTAATTTACCTTATTTACTAGAACAACAGAAAAAGCTGAAGCCGGAAGTCCATTAGCTCAATCGATAAGTAGGCCTAGTACAAGTAGATCTTATCTACTTTTTTTTAAAGAGAAAGCCTTTCTCGATATGTTAGGAATGCATTAACGTTTCTGTGCGTTTAAATGAAACGATAGAACACATAACAACCAACAAAAAGTTAATGTTTTTAGTCTTTGATATAATATATTATTAAAAGTTGCACGAAACCATTTTACTGAAGCGTGTATGTTGGTTTGTTTTTTTTTCCCTAATGCCTGGTGACTGAAAGAAGAAGGTTGCTGTGTCAAGATACATGTACATGTAAAAATCTGGGGAAGGGGACGCGACTCAAGCAAAAAGTGTCTTGATAACTTCGAGATGCTCCTTATTATAATACATGTAAATACACTCTAAGGTCGCAAGTACAATTTCGCGGTAGTTTACAACTCGTCAAAAATTAAAAAAAAAAAAATTTAAAAAGGACATTGGTCGTTTTGTCAAATTAAAAAAAAAAATTGTAGTCCCGCTCTATTTTTTTATTTTTACGAAGTATGTTGGTAAAACAAGCTGCATTTAGCTAATCAATGCAATTTTTACATGAACGTTAATTTATGCATTTTGCATGTAAACCTTTTTTTTCTGAGTAAATTTGCATGTTTAAGTTTTTTTAACAGCACATAAAGCCCCTGGGATCATTCACAGCACTTTCATATTGAGGTAAATGAATAACATTTTAGAAAAGGGTTATTTTAAGCGTATAGACATAAACACACATACATAATTATATCAACAAAAACAAACAATACACTATTAAAGAGTAGAAATTGATCTTTAATCTCATGCAAGTTTTTTACAGATCCGTGATGTAGTTTATTAATTACATGTATAACACTGTGAAGATCGCCGATTTTTACAGGTACACGGTCCAGTTTGCACTACCTATTTAGAGTCACGGCTACAGAGAAATCCTTTGACAGTTCGAGATTCAAGTCCGAGCAGCAGTTGCCATTTGTCAGGTCCAATATGTGAAACTCATGGCATCCAGGATGAAAATGTATTTTGTAACACTTAACTGTCCAAACAAACTATACGTAAAATGAATCATCAAAGTCAGATAAAGAGAAGAGCATCAAGTCTTAAATGACATGACCTCTTTGAGTAAAATTATACTACTAGGATGGTGCTGCAGATTTATTATATATATATAATAAAAAAAGGTAATTACCTATCGCAACTCTAGGGTTTATATATACAGTAACTATTTACTTATTGTTCAGCAATGCCAATTTGATCATTATTTAGCTTTTATCAGATAGCAGTAGAGCAGATTGAACCACAAAAATGAACCCTTGATGGACCTTTACTAAACTGATCTGCCAACTTTTAAAAAAGAATTAAAGCTGTAACCACATGTAAAACGGAAAATTGACTTCTGGCATCATCTTTATTTTGTATTTTATTAATCTAAAAATTTAACCATATTTGTTAAGTTTATAATGTATTTTAGCTGGTCCAACTTAATCAGACAGGACTTCACATATACAAACTAAAAATGATAGACAAACAAAGAGCACGGAGGTACATATATATAACATTTTATTTATGTACAGAAATATTTGTGTTCTTTCTCAAATACAATATTCTTGTGGTGCATAGTTTACTGTAAATACTGAGTCTATCATCCTCAACAAAGACCATTCAACAAACACAAAATATCCACTCAAATAAAAACAACTCACAAAGTAATCCGCTTAAAACAAAACATGTTCAAGATGCACTTTACAGTTAGTGTTGACAATAAAATTTTACTTTACAGTCACTGTTTATTATGTACTTTTACTTCACCGTCACTGTTTTATAGGTGCCGAGTAGAAGGTGCGGGTTCGATCCCAGCCTATGTCATCAGTCTAAAATGTGTCTTTGTCTACTTGTCTAATCTGTTGGTCTTAAGCAAGGCCTAGGTTTGTGGCTGTCCCTTCTAACCTATAAACTTATTACAAATTTACAGTCACTGCTCACTTTAAACTTGGGATATTTAAACTTTTAAGACCCTGTGTTTAACATCAAACTCCAGTCTATGCTTACTACAAACCCAGGATAAAACAAACTTTCCGGCTAACTATAAGAAATTTTCTTTGAACTCTACTGAACCACGGTGTTTTGCCAGCAATGCTTATGAAATTCACCTACTTTTAGGGATCTTTCCAAATTCCTATCTTTTGAACCAATAAAGATAGAGAGTAAAAATTTTACAGATTTGAAAACTTAACGGTTAAATAAAATGTCTACTTCACTGCGTCCATGTGTACAATGAGACCGTTATGTTAAGCATATACTACTGGTACCACAGGAACCAACACAACCATCACTGCTGAGCGCATTCTCCGGGCTCGTCCGGCGAAACCTCCTGATAGTTGATGCTCACAAACTTCCCCGTGCCCGACCCAGGACCCTTCGCCCGCCTCAGTCGGCCCGAGGTCTCGTCGCCACGCAGCTCCGCCACGCTCTCGGTCCCGTCTGACGACATGACCTTGACCTCGTGCGACAGCTGAACTCCGCCCGCAGACTTGCCAGCTCCTTCCTTGCCGACGTTCTTCTCCAGGCCGGTGGTGTTGATGAGATCTCTCAGTCGGACGTTTGGTTTTGTTTTCGGTCTTGTGGAGGGAGGTCAGAGGGGTTGGACATGGTGCTGTCTTTGTGAATGTTTTCCTTCACCTCCGAGGCAGCAGTGGCAGTAGAGCCGGGAGGAACCATCCCCATCACGGGTGGCGTGCTCGTGCTGCTGGGGTTTGCTTTCCTGCTGTTCTGGCGCAGTCTGTCTGGGCTCCACAGATCTAACGATTAAAGAGAAGGAAAAAAAATTAAAGAATTGAAAGTGATGAAACTTACCTAGAGAAAGAGGAAGAGTGATAGGGAGACAGATAAAGAGAGAGAGAGACAGAGAGAGAGAGAGAGAGAGAGAGAGAGAGAGAGAGAACTTTTGCTCCGCCTTCTATCTGGGCTCCTCAGGTCTAAGGAAAAAGAAACAACAAAAAATGGAACCGTGCCTTTCCACAACAACAAATAATTTGGCTTTATGCGCAGCTGACAAACGACTAGCAGTGATGTCAACTTGATCAATATTATTTATATAATTTTTCTTCATAATTTATATTTACTGAACTCTGCTAATTTTTTTAAAATTTCTTTTTTACTGAAAATATGCCAATTCTATCCACTGTATGTCTGTTGTTGCTTAGCATCCAATTCCAACAACTTATAGGCTATACCGTGGATGGGCCCGAAGACTGACTAAAATGGAACAGTGCCTTTCCACAACAACAAATACATTTTTTTTACTGTATTAGTGTATATTTGCTAATTCTACCGACTGTATGATTGTTGTTGCTTAGCATCCAATTCCAACACCTTATAGGCTATACCGCGGATGGGCCCCAAGACTGACTGCCAACTGTAACAACCTGACTGACTGACAAACCGACCTGGACTGTCCTCGCCGTACTTGTGTTTGAGGTCCTGCAGACTCAGGGCCAGGTGAGCGTTGCGCTGCTTAAGCTGCGAGACTTCGTGTCGAAGGACCTGGAGCTCGTGGCTCGCCTCCGTGAGGCGCAGGTCGCTGCGGATGCTCTGCTGGTGGCTCGAGTGTGCGGCCAGGCGGAGATCGCTCATCTCTTTCCTGGCGTTGGGGGCAGAACATTTGTACCAGGTGTGCAGTGGGGAACAGGAAAGAAGGGCGAATGGGCAAAGGGAGGGACGAGGATGGATTCGAAAATCAAAAAAAAATTTATTACAACTGAACAGGGTTGCTTGTACAAAATACACTCTATACTAAGTTGATCGTGAACAAAGGTTGGATAATGTTTTGCTTTGTGGAGCAAATTTTTGTTTTAAAGTTTATCCTCTATCCACAAATTTACCAAAGTTGTCTTCAAAATAAGCTTACACCAGAGACTTTAGATTAAGAGCTGACTGGGTCACTTCTGAAAAACAAGCTATTTTCGTACAAAAACTACTGAATACAGCCATAAGGTAGTAACTACAAAAAGTGATAGTTATTCTGTTTTTTCTGTTGTTTTTATTTACATTATTACGTAAATTAGAACCAGTAAACTGTGTCGTAAAATTCGTATAGATTAGTTAATGCTTTCTTTATTGTAAATAATGTTCTTAGTATTTTAGTAACAATGTAAATAATGTTCTTAGTATTTTAGTAACAATGTAAACTAAACCCTTTCCTTTCCCAGCAAAACCCTGTGGCCGAGTACCGCAAGAGTCTCTCCGCTGAAGTGACGGATGATGATAGGCGCTACATTACTTTCCTGGAGGGCTTGATCCGCACAAAGACGTACGTATCATGCTCGTAGCTATCATGCCAATTTTCTGTACATTTACAGATTTCAGTAGAAAAATTGACAGGTTAGAGTTCAGAAAATAATGATACATTATGCTATGCTGCTTTACACACTTCCAACACTCATTTAAGCTTCTGTAGCTACGAGCATGATACGTACGTCTTTGTGCGGATCAAGCCCTCCAGGAAAGTAATGTAGCGCCTATCATCATCCGTCACTTCAGCGGAGAGACTCTTGCGGTACTCCGCCACAGGGTTTTGCTGGGAAAGGAGAGGGTTTAGTTTACATTGTTACTAAAATACTAAGAACATTATTTACAATAAAGAAAGCAATAACTAATCTATACGAATTTTACGGCACAGTTTACTGGTTCTAATTTACGTAATAATGTAAATAAAAACAACAGAAAAAACAGAATAACTATCACTTTTTGTAGTTACTACCTTATGGCTGTATTCAGTAGTTTTTGTACGAAAATAGCTTGTTTTTCAGAAGTGACCCAGTCAGCTCTTAATCTAAAGTCTCTGGTGTAAGCTTATTTTGAAGACAACTTTGGTAAATTTGTGGATAGAGGATAAACTTTAAAACAAAAATTTGCTCCACAAAGCAAAACATTTTTAGATTCCTGAAATTTTCCTATTACTCAGTTGATAGTGCAATAGACCAGAGGATCAAATCTCAACTGAAGCTATGAGATTTTTTATCTTAAAATATAAAGTGCTTAAGAAATGGAATGTATTATTATTATCAGTGTTAAATACCTTTTGCGATGATTCAAGCCTGGCAAGTTTTTCGGTCAAGTCTGCGATGGTTTTCTTGGCTTGCACCACTTGAACCTGCAATCCCTTAACCGCGTCTTCATCGAATCCTTTCTTTGAATTGTGACGCAGAAATGTAATCTGGGTCTAAATGAGTTAAAAATAAAAGAATTCATTCAACAATGCAAGATTTTTTTTCTTTTTTGGTTTTACAAACATATACAAAACTTGAACATTTAATATTTCTTTTCACTAATTCAGTGAGATCAACATCTCCCATGATTAGGTCACTTGGTTTTCTATAACCGAATTAAGTCTTACAACTGTAAACTGCATGAATGCCTGAAAAAAAATTTGGCATATTATTTTTTTGCTTTTCAAATATAGAAAGAAATAACATACCTTGAATAACCATAAATACTCATTTTGATTGAGTCTACAGTCTAGTAGTAACCGCTCCTAAAAATAATTACGCTCACCTTCAGGCGCTTGTTCTCTTTCTGCTCGCGTGTAAGCGCTTCCTCCAGGGATTTCATTTGCTCGTGGATCTGGACGACTTTTTTCTCGGCCGCCACCCGCCTGTCGTCAACCTAGCACGGGTGAGACGTAGAAAAATGTTTTTGCATGAAGTCTCCTAGTTTATACATTTTAATGTTTTTGCTACAAGCTGGGCTAAATAAAAAATGGCTCAGAAATATTTTCTTTTCAATATTCCACAATCTAACTTGTTTAAAATGAGTAACACAGTAAGATCAATTTTCTAGCGACGAGAGAGCCAAGCTGCCGAAATGTCCTAGCAGGAGTACTAGGATACAAAATGAAGGTTAAACTTCAACTGTTCAAGATCAAATACAAGCAAACAGCTGCAGGTTTTCAAGAGAAATCCATACAAATTCTACCTTAAAGAGTTAATAAAATAATTGATCAACAAGCGCTAATGGAATCCTGTTTTACTTTATCCCACCAAACAATCAGTTCTTATCATATCACCCTTGGCCATTGTTGTTGGGGTTTTTTTTTAAGAGAGAAAAAGAGAAATAAAAATTGTCCATTCTCATCTAAACATCATACAATTTAAAAAAGAAGAAAAATAATGTCAAAAACAACAAAATGTACCTCTGAAAAAAGGGAATTCCCCTTCTTGGCCACATTGACTTGGCCCTCTTCTGACTCAAGCTGTTCTCGGAGCTGCTGATTTTCATCCCGCAAACGCTGAGATAATATATAAATACAATCATGGCGTTCAATCTGCTTCAAGCTATAATTGTGTCTGCTGAATATTTCAACTTTACTCAATCACTCAGTAAAATGCCAGAGATATTAATGACAACTGGGCAAATAGATTCAAAGTGAACACCTGTAAAATATCTGAGCACAGGCTTTCAAAATTTACCTTAACCCTGTCTCTTTAAAAAAAAATATGATTATTGGAGCTTGAATAAAAATTTTGCTGTGCTTTAGAAAAGAATGGAAGTTGGGAAATTTGTACCAGTCCACTTCAAAAGACTGGGGTGTGTTTTTAATATCTTCATGAAGAAATCAGGTAAAATTGTTTAAGTATATTGTCAATAATAGAGTTGAGTTATCTGAAAAACCAAAGGCTCAACTTTCTTACAACAAAACCTTGACCAATAGGGGAAACATTTTACATGAATCAACAAAATGTTGAAAAAAAAATAATTTTTTCATCAGCAAAGAAATGGGACATTTTAAATGCAAAGGTTATAATTATCACTTTCAATCGGTACCAAAGACTCAAAGTATACATAACCTTCAACTGATGCCTGGTCATGGAAGGATCATTTTGAATGTTAACAATACCTCACTGATGTCGCACTGAGTGGAGAACTGGCTCTCCATGCACTCAAGCTCCTCGTCCTTCTCCGAGATCTCGTGCCGCAGTCTCGCCTTTTCTTCCGCCTGCTGCTGCAAGTTTTCAGACATTACTGACAGCTCTGACTCCAGTTTCGTCTTTTCCGTGGATGGAGAGAGAGCAGAGTGAGGAGAGGCAAATATAAAAATTTATTCTCAGAATTTAGAAAAGTTCTAAGTTTAGTGATATATATCCCCAGTACCCCAGTATTTGGGGGTGCTGCTGGATCAACTTTGTGAAGGTGCTGGGTTCAGAGGTAAAGTGGGCAAGAGAATTAATGACAACCCATCCCGCCAAAGCCTAGTTCAATCAGGATCCTAACGGTCTGACAAGCATGGGACGAACTTTGTTTGTAAAGAAACCAGGGTGAATCAGGTCCAAGTTGGAATTTTGACTTGTTGAATTGTTTATAATGTATTAAAAAGATTCAAATGCACTTAAAGGGGTTAGAAAAATTTAAACTCTATCATTTCTGGAAGGAGAGATTTTTTTTTTACCTTGAAAATGAAAATGGTTAACATAGGGTAGTTTTTCTATGTTTAAAGGGCTTTGTCTCAAAACTTATATCAGCGATTCATTCACACACAGAAATCAACATTATGCACTATCTATTTATCCGGTTATAAAACAGTCAATTGATAACCAAATCCGATAAAATTTTCTATTTTAACGGAGAAGATGAACAGTTTGTCAAATCTGTTATTGAAACAAAACAAAACAAAAAGAAAGAAAGAAAAAAGCATATAAAGAGCTTTTTAAAATCCCATGCGCACCTTTTCTTCCTTGAGCTGCCAGAGCTGAGCAGTGAGCGTGATGATTTCCTCCGTGTCCAAGTCGGAGTCTGTCGTGGTTACATTGGCCACCGAATTCTCCAACACTTGCTGCAGGCGTTTCTCCAGCCTGACATATTCTTCTTTTAAGTTTCTCTCGGACTCGTGAGATTCTTTCAGATCTTGCTTTAAGTCTTCGATCTGTTGGTGAAAGAAGAGCACGAAGGAGAAACAATTTTGAACTTTTCTGGACTGGGCAGCCTAGACTTTTGGAACTGGAAGCCAGTTAAGCAAAAACATTCAACTAAGAACTAAAGTATAAACACAAGCAGTACCCTTTTTAAAAACTATTAAAATGAAAAAAAAACATTTTTTTTTTTAAACAAGACCCTGGGATATTATAACTGCATACTATTCAAAAGTAATGAAACACTTTGTGTGTTACAAACTGAATTTATGTGCAAAAAAGTTTTGGTTATGGACATGAAAGAAAAGTTTTTTTTGCCCCCCAAAATTGCTAGACTACTTGAAGTATTTGGCTTATGCATCCTTAGTCATAATACAGGGGGAGGAAAATCTTGCACCGCTCAGAAAGCAATGGCGGTGATGCATCAAGCACAGTTGCCACATTGACATTTACTAATTTAGAAAAACACTTTATACACAAGGAAATCATAGTAATAGTATGGTCCCTAACTGTGTTATCTCACATCCCTCTTATTCTGAAAAAAAGATGCAATACATTTTGCTTCAAGTTCAGAATGAAAACAAACAATTTTTTGCAATTTTCACACGTCATTGGTCTCCCCACACACAGTTCCTACCGTTTGTCGTAGCAATTCATCATTCCTGGATTTTCCTTCGTTTTTCTTAGCCTCCTGTAGTAGTAGGGCTGACTCCTCCACAGATTTTTTCAGACATTCATTCTCATGTTCCAGATGCTCTGCGTTTGCCTGGAGCAGGTCAATCTTACGGTTCGCTGTGAACAGTTCTTGGATCTTTGCCTGGGATCATACAGAATTTCACAGAAAAAAATGTTATTGACTGCAGTGATGTGTAAATCTGAAAACTGATAAATAATTTTTAAACTTTACAAAATAATGACTGAAATATTTTATCACTGACAACATTTAAAATTTTGATTAAAAAAAAAAACAACATCCCCTCATAATTCAGTGATGCCAACTGAATAAATGACAAAACCCTTTGACATAGTTTTACTAAGCCAATGATAAATGTTTTTACTGAACTCTGATTTACTGGAAACCTGTAAATATATGGAAAATTAGCATCACTCATAATTTACTGTGGAGTAAAAAAATTTAATACTTGTTTTAATATACAGGGATGTCAATCAGGTCTTAAAATTTTTACTGAACTTCTGGCGTAGAGCAGCATAGCATATATTGGGTCACAAGCTAAAAATCCTTTACATATTTTTACTGGAATATGACTTGCTGACCTTTTTTTTTTTTTGGTACTGAATATCTGTTCTTTTATGGAAAATTGATACCAAGGAGTATTATTGTTCAAAGCTAGTGCTAAACTTTGATTTTTTTTTTAGAGCAAAAACGTACAGCAACCGCTGATTTATCTTGATACTTCCCACCGAAAAAAAAAAAGGTAAAGGTCTCTTGGCAGGATAAAATAAAAAGCAATGGTAGATTCTGTGTGGTATCCTTAGAAAGTAAAAAACAACATCTACCACAACCATCCACTCTTTTACCTCCAACTGCTCATCTGTGTGGTGTTCTTAGAAAGTAAAAAACAACATCCACCACAACCATCAAATCTTTTACCTCCAACTGCTCATCTGTGTGGTGTTCTTAGAAAGTAAAAAACAACATCTACCACAACCATCCACTCTTTTACCTCCAACTGCTCATCTGTGTGGTGTTCTTAGAAAGTAAAAAATAACATCCACCACAACCATCCACTCTTTTACCTCCAACTGCTCACTCTGTGTGGTGTTCTTAGAAAGTAAAAAACAACATCTACCACAACCATCCACTCTTTTACCTCCAACTGCTCATCTGTGTGGTGTTCTTAGAAAGTAAAAAACAACATCTACCACAACCATCCACTCTTTTACCTCCAACTGCTCATCTGTGTGGTGTTCTTAGAAAGTAAAAAACAACATCTACCACAACCATCCACTCTTTTACCTCCAACTGCTCATCTGTGTGGTGTTCTTGGAAAGTAAAAAAATAACATCTACCACAACCATCCACTCTTTTACCTCCAACTGCTCACTCTGAGGATCCGGGGCAGGAAAACTTGTGTCCATGGTAACTTGTTAATCTGTAACTTGGAGGCAAAACAGATTTATGAACATTTGAATACATCTAGGAATGAAAGAATAATTATAGCATTTTTACTTCCCAGTAACAGTAACACTGAGTTTTATTTTTAGTCTTTTACTCCTGTAAAGGTAAGGTAATGTGGCATTATTGGTAGTGTGTTGCCCCAAGCGCCAAGGCCTTCCGAGAGATGTCAAATCATCTTTAAAAAATGTAAAAAAAAAAAATTTGAATAAAACTAAAAAAAGACCAAAAGCAAGGGAAAAATATATAGAGAGACTAGATATCTATAAATTACAAAAAGATCTTAAGCGCCTGTAAACATATAACGTGAAAGTAATCAAACCTGCTAGATCTCTAATTATAGGCTAATAGCCTATGTTGAATTTGAGCAGTAATACTGATGAAGAGGAAGACACAGTAGAATGCACAAACATGACGTAGCTTACGTCTCGTCGGGAGCCTTCTCATTTTTATTGTAGCGGCGAGACGTAAGCTAGATCTACGTCTTGTTTACATTCTACCCCACAACTCTTTCTATCTACTCTAGATTAGATTTATAAAGCTTAGATCTACTCTAGACTATAGACCAGATTAACAAGATTTCTGTGCTGGGTTTATCAAGATAGATAGATCTATCTAGATCTATCTTGAATTGGACGAATCCAAATCTCGATCTACAATGTGTTATGGTGCAGTTTTAAATCTAGTCGCTAATTCTAACGCTTTCCTTATATAGCGCTTTCCACCGAAGTATCAAAGCGCTTTACATTTTTCAAGATAAAAGCATATAATATGAAAAACCTACACCTTGAACATAAATCATACACAATGCAATAGACATGTGATAATTGGAATACATAGGAGCATACAAAAAAAACAACACATTAGCTAATGCGATCGTGGTGTTTGGGTAGTAATTCTAATTTGACAGATGTTTTTGAAAAAGAAATGTTTTTAAATGTTTTCTAAAAAGGGACTCACTAGAGATTGATCTTATTGAAAGAGGTAGAGAGTTCCAAACAGTAGGGCCAGCTTTGGAAAAGGATCGATCTCCATAATCATATTATGATACAAGATTGGTCCTAGGAGTGTGCAAAAGATTTTTGTTTTCAGATCGTAACTGACGTCCAGGATTATACGGGGAAATAAGTTCTTTTATATAGGATGGTGAGTTGTTACCTTGCGCTTTAAAACAAAGAAGAGCAATTTTGTACTCAATTCTATCTTAAGTCTGGCAGCCCTGTTCTGAACTCTCAGTAATTTAAGCATTCGACAACTAGGGAGACCAGCTAGCAAAGAATTGCAATAGTCTAGGCGTGATAGCACGAATGCACACACCACTGTTCTAAGTGACTCATAGTCAAGGTATTTCTTCATTTGATTGATCTTTTTAAGTTCATAATTTAATATTTTTGTTATGTTGTTAATGTGGCCATCCATAGTAATAAAACTGTCGAGAATCACGCCTAGATTTTGTGCCTTACGACAAACTTCAACTGTGCCTTTATCTATTGAAAGCTTTAGATTAGGAATACTATTTAAACTGTGTCTTGTCCCACATAAAAGTACTTCGGTTTTGTTACCGTTAACCTTCAGTTTATTGCTTAACATCCAACCTCGTATGGTCTCGCAACATGCCTCCATATCGTCAATAACAGAATGAATTTCAGAGGGAGTGAAAGATTTATAAAGCTGAGTATCGTCAGCAAACATATAGAGGTCTTACATAGAGAGTATAGAGGATAGGACCAAGGACCGAGCCCTGTGGGACACCGAAACTGAGAGTTTTAAAACCAGAAAATTGTCCATTAATGATTACTGCTTGGGCTCTATTTGTAAGGTATGATTGAAACCACTTCAACACGACTCCGCCCAACCCAAAATTGCAACTAAGTCGATGACAGACAGACAGACAGACAGACATCACACAAAAGAGACATACAGACACTCAGAGACATACAGACAGACAGACAAACAGACAGACACACAGACACACGAAAGAGACATACAGAGACAGATAGACACACACACACATACACACATGAGGAGGCAATCAAACAATGTGTTATGGTGCAGTTTTAAATCTAGTCTAGACTAGATCTCTATCTCGATTGAAATAGCAACACAAGGCCTTACCTTTCCTTTTCGATAAATGTTTTCTTTCAATAGATTTATAGGCCCTATAGATGCACACACTAGATATAGATAGTTAACACCTGTAAATAAATCTAGAATCTAGATCTAGATCTAGACCCTTCATTTGAAAGATAAAATTTTCTAAACTACCAGTCGTATCAGCCTTTCAGGACCAAAGGCTGCAAACTAAATCGAGATCTATGCGACTACGCGACGGCATCTAAATTTAGGTCTAGATCTAGTAGTCCAGTCGTGTACATGTACTAACCTATAGATGCTAATTGCTATACCTATAGATCTAGTCACTGAAAGAAGCCATTTTCGTTTTCTACTTTCAAGCGACCCGCCCCTGGTGTGCCAGATTTCATGACTGTGTTGCTTTTTGCCAGATGAAAAACTTATCGCCAAAACTTATTGTTAATAATGTTGACATCAACAGAAATCTAAAATTTAATTAGACTTCACTGTTTGTTATCACACTGAGGTACGTTCTGATAATATTTAAGTCGTATTAAGTACATATACTCGAACTCTGGTATTTAGATTTAATGTTATCTGTATGTGTTATCTACAATATCGAAAAATGCGATAATTTCCAATAGTATCTATTTTTTATTGTTACTTTGTTTTGTTGTGTTGTTGTTGTTTTTTTCGGGAGGAGGGGTGCCTCTTTGTTTTCTTTTTTTTTTTTTTGTAAAGCATATTTAGTTGGCAACATTAAAGTTTAGGTATTAGCTAAATTTTGTTTGTTTGTTGTTGTTGTTGTTGTGGTGGTGGTGGTTGTTGTTGTTGTTGTTGTTGTTGTTGTTGTTGTTGTTGTTGTTGTTTTTGATGTTGTTGTTGTTGCTGGTATTATTGTTATTATTATTATTATTATTATTATTATTATTATTATTATTATTATTATTATTATTATTATTTTTTATTATCATTATTATTCATTGTTATTAGTAGGGTAGAGATATGACTTGAAGGCATCAACAAAAAATAAATGGAAAAATAAAAATAACTCACAGAAATTGTGAGATCGATTTTTAAATTCATTTATTCCATGATGATTTTATATTTTTCAATTTAATCCATATCTATGTCATGGAGTAAATAAATGTGCAACCAAAGAAACAATATTTTTTTGAGTGACTGGACTAAGAAAAAAAAAAGTGTTAAGTTTTAACTCACAAAAAAATATAAACCGCTAAATGTCTGAAGTTTCAATATAATTTAAAAAAAGACTACATAAATAAATAAAAATAATATAGATATGAAGAAAAATGGTTTTTAAAAAAGCAGACTAATATAGGCAACTAAACTACAGGAAACCAATAAAGTTACATATAAGAATATAACATTATATAATCCATTTGCAAAAACAACATGAAATGGTAACGTTAAGATTTAATAAAATCATAATTCAGATTTGAACAAATAATATCAAAGCAAATAAATTTAAACACTGTTAAAATCACATGCTACCTCACCGGTCTCTGGGGCAACTAAGAAATAAAACCTTCTTTTTTTTAAAAGCCAATTATTTTTTACTACTCTTCAAGTAAATACATCTTTGAAATAGAAATAGAAATAAACATCAACAGTGTAGTTCTTTATAAACAATACAATGCCATATTATTTATTATGCACATTTTCTTTTTTTTTATGTTTCATTTCAATTACAATGTAACACAATACAAAATGTCCTCTCTGTAAATCACTCTTTACAAGAAACTGAAATTGGCATCACTGCTTTTCTTCATAATAAAGTTCATAATAAATGAAGCAAATTACAATGCAATCATTAAAAATGATTTTAAAATTACATTAACTTTAATCTGTAGCTTCAATTATGTTGTGCTGCAAGTTATAATGAGTGTGATGTCAAATCCTAATCTAGGAAAGGTACATGTATTGGAAATTATATTTTTGAACTTTTTATCAGGTTAAAACATCCTAACTGGCACTATATCTCTTGATTTAAACTACATGCCAATATTTTTTTAAAAGAAATCATAAAACTAAACCCTTTTATCATTATTACTCTTCGTACATGATATACCTCTGCATGTTTTTTTTTCCTGTTTTTTTTTCTAGACATACTGCAAGTGTTATCACTGTTATGAACAGTATGCTGAGTATTAACGCTTCCTTATTATAGCATCTTCCTTGCAAGCTACGAGGGGCATTCAACTAGGAAAGAGTTTTGTTCTCTCTGCCAAAGATTGACCCAGTATGTTATACATGTATATTTTTATTTTTAATTCTTTTGTCAAAGCTTATAAAGCTCTGCTACCCTAACTTTTTTTTTCATTTACATAAGGTATCACTAGCTACAAGATGATTATCAGTTGAGGTCATGTTTTACCGTATAAATTAAGAAAAAGGGATGGCACAAAAGAACAACATTACCCTAAAAAAATTCTTTAAAATATAAAGTTGTGATGACAGGGAACAAAATTTGAAGCTTTCCCAAAAGTCTGTGATAGCATGGACTCCATGAGACACAGATACAAGACTAGAGGGTAAGAGCAAACCATTAGATAGAGCACACAACTCTAGAGGAGTAATAAATATAACTCATCAAAGTACTCTCAGTATACGTATATATATATAAAACACAAAAAAACATTATACATGTAATAATAAAAATAATACACCTGGCAACAAAAGGTACAAAATTCATGGGGTTTACCTTCCTTTAGAACTAAGGACATTAAAAATGTTAAATCAAACAGATGTTTAAACAAATTTGCTTAACATATTCCTTGTTTTATGGAACATTAAAATTTGTTTTTGGTTCTTTTACAAACTATTCGTTGGAAGAGAATGATTCTGCTACAGGGTTTAGTTATGGCAAATTAAGTTTGCAACTATTACTCTACAAAAGATTACACACTTCACTATAAGGTCTCAAAAGTACACAGTAACATTTGCAGCATGAAAATCAAAGCTATAAATTTCTTTTGATGTCCGCTTGAAATTCTTTCAAATGTACTGAAATGCTAATGGCACACATCAATTTTACTAGATATTTTTTCAAAGATATAATACATGACAGCGTATGTATCATTTCAATTATGAAAATCACAGGTATGTGAACATTGAAATCCAGAATATTCAGCGTCTGGGAAAAGAGTGCAATCAAAGTGATTTCTTGTTTTTTAGATATTAAGCAGATAGACTGTTATTCTCAGTTTCTATGTCTGTGTTGGTGCAATCTTTTAAAAAATCTGCACAAAAAGTAATTGTGGTATTAAAAAAACGTTTTAACAAAAAAAATATTGACAATAATAAT
The DNA here is from genome assembly GCA_003991915.1 of Elysia chlorotica. Taxonomy (NCBI): domain Eukaryota; kingdom Metazoa; phylum Mollusca; class Gastropoda; family Plakobranchidae; genus Elysia; species Elysia chlorotica. The sequence goes on along the minus strand of RQTK01000045.1, from coordinate 873,296 downwards.
AATAATAATAATAATAATAATAATAATAATAATATAGGAGGAGGAGGAGGAGGAGAAAAAAGGAGAAGAAGAAGAAGGAGAAGAAGAAATAGAAGAAGGAAGAAGGAGAAGAAACATATATCAAAAACTCAATAAGTCCTCAAAATAACATAAACTAAGCTTCATATTCAATTTAAAAATGGAAAAGTGAAATTTTCTTCTACTCTGTACTTTTCCTTAACCTTTACAAAAAGATTCATTCAAACACGATGCATCAGCAAGAAATTTGAGTACAAAGGAATATTTACATATAGAGAACTTCAGGCTATAAAAATACATTTGTGCAGCAAGCGTTATCACAGGGTATCAAAGTATCAGAACATTTTTTTTTCTCATTTTTTTTTTTAATTTCTTATCTCATCAACTCTTATTTCATTGTGCAGCATTTCGATGACATGAGGACTCATTTTGTAAGTTGGCCCATCAAGAGTTAAGATGTTGTGGTATGTGTATGGCTATAGTGCAAACCCCACTAACAGAAATTATGTGCATATATTTTGCACTTGCGCTACAACCAAATCCACACTGCAAGCCTCTGTCGGACAAAGAAAATCGCCAGTTTGGTAGATTTTATGTCAAAGAAAATATTTCATGCTGTAGGAAGATGGAAGCATATGAAAAATGGCACAAAAATGGGGATTTTTAGTTGGAGGATTAGAAACATAATTCAAAATCAAGAGTCTTCTCATTCCTTTTTCCTTTAAAAAAAAAAAAATAGTAGTTTGAAATACTGTCACTGTCTCTTATTCCAGGTATTAACTTTCTTTGAAAGCAAATCTTGATAAAACTCACTTACTTGGTCTAACATTGTCGTTAAAGGTAATATGTAATTTCACCAACAGCAAAAAAAAAAGAAAAATACATGTGATAAAGAGGGTAATGACTGCGGTGATGCAGTAAAAAACTGAGTAATAACTGATTATCCCCATCAACATCCAAAAATTCCAACTTACAAAATCGGTAAAATGCTGAATTTTTATCTCCTCTACGCCCTATCCTACCATACTAAGAAAAAAAATAATCACACAAAAAAAATTTCACTCATGAATTAATCTACTTTGTAGCCGACTTTCTAATGAGGTTATACAAATGCTGTTAATGTAGATAATAGAACCATGCAATTCCTCTCTGTACTTTTCCAGATCAATGCGTGATGAAAGACTCAGCTGCACCTCAATCTATCGCTGTAAATAAAATACAACAAACTCAAACTTGTACCAGTTAGGCATCTATGTACAAAGATGCAAAAGTGTTATGAATAAGGATTTTACTGTAATTTCATCTTACCATTATAAGCAACTTAAAATTCAATTATAAAGTTAAATACAACATTTGAAGTTTGTCAAGTAATTAATCTGAAATGCCTTCTTATCAATGACATCCACCAATCCACCACATCAAGCGTACCCTGTTCGCACTAGTATTCAGATATGACTTTCAAGTCAGCCGTTTTCTTTTAAAGGAGTTTTTTTTTCTTTTTAAATCAATGAATTATTTATATATTTAAAAGAAAACAAAAAACAGCATTCCAAAGATTTTCAAACTGTGATAGATAAATTGATAGCCGTCTGTTTGCTTCACCATACTTCAAAGCCTGCGCATAAGACTGATGGAGCAGACAAGACCGGGAGAGCTGCACCTTTTCATTGGTTGATATTCTTAGTATAGGAACATAGAGTCTTGAGTGAATAACACAGGTTTTTCTGTGACAAGATGACGTCTCAAGATCGCCCTCGAGTCACCTACCAATAGTGTGCGCCCCGCTGAGCTGGGGTCGAGAGTTACCCCTTTGTGTCGACACCCGGCAGTAGTGAGTACCCAGGTGGGAGCGCTATACCCTTCAAGTGTGCGCCCCGCAGAGTCAGGGTTAATACAGCATATCACAACCTTGAATGAGTCGGGTTATTAGAAAGCAGGCACGATTGACGACAGAATCTTCCACGGATGACTTTGTGCACAACAGAGCATCTCCCTATACAACCAGCGACGCCAACCGGGTCGTTATTTTTTTAACAGGACCACTCAAGTACAGCAGCGTAGCATGATGCATGCTTACACAGCATCGACCTTGACAGATCTCTACTGGACTTTGAACGGCCAACTGTTTTTAATAGAAAACCTGCTAATTTCCAGAAAAGTGGTATCACTGTTACACAGCTGTAACCTGAATTATAAAGTTGTACAAAAATTGATAAAAAAAAATAATAATAATTTCTTTAAAAAACAAAGAGAAGCTCAGAAAGACAAGTTCCTGATAAAAAAATATAACCCCCTGATACAGTGATAGGCACGAAAGGTTAAGTTTATTTCTCTGTCTTTTTTTTGGTTGAGCTGCCTCCCTTGCTAGTCTACAACCGTGCAAGCCATACATCCATAAAAAATTGCTTTTGAGAATAAAACATATTATACTGTTATAATATTACCTTATCGTAATGTCAATTTAAAAACATCAAAGTTTGCAGCATTAAAGATATGCATAGTTAAAATTTATATTATTAATAGCTTATTTTTTTCTTTCTAAAAGACAAACACATTTTGACTCAACATTTAAAATAGATTTTGTGCAGTGTAAACAGCATGAATGCAAAAATACTCATACATTTTCTTCACATCATTTCAGTTTCTGCAAAGATTGCATTAATTAATATAATGAACCTCTCCACAGAGTACATTTCTCTTCAGCAAGTTTTACACACACAAAATTCAACCTACCACCATTTCAGTTCATACAATGTTAACAAATCTGTCACAAGCTAAGGTCTAGTCTTGCCAATACACACCGCTTTCAGTACGTCACATTGCAAACATAATGGTCCATCTCATAGATAGACCAAAATAATACAGACCCGCCATAAAGAATCTTTAACTAATTCACCATCTGACTGCTCTATAACAAGAGAAACCGACTAGGCCAATCTGTTTAATTTCAATTTAAAAAAACTCCTACGTTTAAAAAGAAGTCACAACTGTTAAACATTTCTTTAATTTTTTTTAAACTAATGATTTTTAGATAGAGCATTATGTTAGCAACGTGATGATTAATTATTCAGATTCCCTCAGAGATACCTATCTCTTCCAACTTGGACATAACGACATCAACAGGAGCAACGTTAATTTTTTTATCACAGAAGTAAAACCAGTCACCGTAAAGATAAGGCCAGGAATATTTCCTAGTCAAGCTGTTGTCAATGAAACATTTTTTCATGACAATAACAAGAGCCAGACCTGCGTTTTGTAAGGCTGGCAATTTATCAATATCTCCCATTAATACTTTTTGCTACCAATAAAAATTATTGTTACTGCACTTCCAGAATGGCGGATCTCCTTTTTAGTAACTTCGACTCAATTAAATTGATAAATGATTTTTTTCTATGTTAGTAGTACAAATCTATAAACGTTTAATAATTATTTTCACTTAACCATGAGTTAGCTAATGATCTAATTATAGTAAACACATTGATATGCTAATATCAACAGAGCGTATCTCTGAGGTATGCCATCCTGCTAGCACAGTGACATATGTACCGATATTTCATGGGCTTAGCATAAGGGGACATCAGTAGGTCTATGGACTTAACACTCTGTATACTAAATTCCCTGACATATCAGCAAAGCTCTAAAGGTCTATTAGTATGAAAGCTTTGAGGGCTACAATGTTTATAAAAATAATATGCAGGGGAATTTTATTATATAAACCCTGTTTAAGTAAACCATGACTTTACATAATTATTTCGGAGGCAACAATTCATCTTTTTTTTTACTCAACATTCACTGTTTAATATACACTTATATGGGATGAAATAAGCGTATAGGCTGTCCCAAGATATTTATCGTAAGCCAATATCTGTGTTATTATAATATTAAATATATATATATAAGCTTTGAACAAGCAGATGAACTTGTCATCGATATTGTTAATGTTTATTATATAGCTTGAAATGGTCCACACAGTCAAAAAAAAAAAAAAAACGGTGTGGTAAATAATGTCCACATAAAACAGCATCACATGAAAGCTTCAAGATACTGTCTCTGTGCTTATAATAGTAATGTACATAAAAGATTTTAGTATTTTGTTATAATACACATAAAAGCTTTTAGTATAACAATTTTTTGTTAAAACGCCTTGTCCCTTTTAAAAAGATTCTAAAGATATAAATTTCAAATCCATGGATTTCAAAACTCCGTAAAGCCTTTTTTTGGTGAAACTTCAAGATCACCGTTCCTCCTGAACAACAGAATCACCCACAAGAATTCTCCCAGCCTTCTTTTAACTTTACCTCTTGTTATAGACACAGGGGCACACTGTTACGACTGTGTCAGTTCACAATTTGTAACTCAAATTCTTCCTTTATAAGTCAATGCTTTCATTTATCTCCTACGAAGGTCCACTGAGACGGCGTTGATTATAATCATAATGATCACAGTGTCCCCAAACACATCACTCTACTCTTCTATCCTGATAGCGGATGTAAATCCACTCTGACTTTTTCGTTGCAGCTCATCATGCCGACTGTCGGGAAGAATCCACCCCTCGGCACATTCACCTCGCGGAGACCAATCAGTTTTCCGTTCCTCTTGAAAAACACCTGAAAGATTCAGAAAAACGCAACAATCAGTTTACACTGCAGGTAGCAGAGGTCTGAGATATACAGTCCACACAGTCCACACTGCCTGAGTCAATCTGTGGTGGACATTCCTAGCTTAGAGGACTTTTTCTTGCTTCATGCCTCTTTGTTGAGAGTTGCTTTTCTTATAAAGTGGAATACACCATTTCTCAACAGTCATCCAACATAGAAAATAATATAACAAAAAATAATGTTGATGATAATAATAATAATAATAATAATAATATTAGGAGGAGGAGGAGGAGGAGAAGCAGAAGAACAAGAAGAACAAGAAGAAAGTAAAAAAAGGTCACAAATTATAGCGCACTACCAATGTGCCTCTGTCAGATGATTGAGACGCAGAAGGCTTTGAGTCAAGTCTGGTCAATACCTTCTCTTTGTTCGTTTATTTCTCATAGGCCTGATGCCAATGGTTCAAGACTACGTAGCTGCACACTAAGTGACGAGTTCGGCCTACCTTGACCTTCTTCCCCACGTCCCTGCGGTGATGGCGTTGGATGGGGGGCCACATGAGCGGATGATCCTCGTCGTCCGAGTCCCACAGGAGGTTGTTGATCGGGTCGTCGAGGATTTCGTAATCGGGTATTCCCGGATCTCCGTCGCCATCCTCGTCAGGGTTTTCAGCCTCGTCGTCGTAATCCAAGGGGAAGTAGATGCCACATCCCATAATATCACCTGAATTAATCATATTCTAGCGTTAAAATTATAAGGATCTACGAATGTTCTCGAGAATCAACCAGAGTGCAAGTGTAAGTCTGAGAATTTATTTATTAATTTCTGAAAACAAAAAATGTTTCTCTTTTTTTTTTTTAAAGAAAGCAACAGGTTATCAAGATAACTGAGTTAGAAATTTCTGCATCTAGAAACATTTTTTTTTTAGAATAATTGCTAGTTATTTTTTTTATGTATTTATTTATAGGGGAGAAAAGCGTAAGTCTCAAGGTAAGCAAGAAGAATAGGGATTCACGTAATTTTTTTTTATAACAAATGGGGAAACTTCATTAAAAGGCTTAGCTGGCGTTAATAAAACATCTGTATTAACAAATCGTATCTTAATTACAGGTAAATCAAATTTAGTTTTAGTCTTCAATACTAAAGCTCATAAAAAATAATTGTAATAATTATAATGCCCGTATTATCAACTTTATTTCAAATAAAATTTTGACTTCAAGAGAATCACTGAATTCATTCACTATCTCGATTCCCCTGATTGACGTCTGGTTTTAAGAATGCTGATCAATTTGCACAAGTTGAGAGGGAAAATATACAGTGGAGCCTGCCGAGATAAAAGCTCCTTAATGTCTCAAACCGACCCAGATAGACGAAGCTTCTCTTACCCCTAGAGCACTTTGGTCCAAAATGCATTCCCATTCCCGAGCCGTGGAACAGCTTCCCATCGTCTAAACGGCAAAAAACAAAAATTTATAGCAAAATATACAAATCTCACTATACATTTTAAACAATTATACAAGAATTTTTTTAAATGGATGGAAAAGAAGCCCCTGAGAGTGCATAAAAGTATATTTAACAGGGTTCCTAGATGTCTGCCTGCTAGATCTGATTTTCTATTCTTTTATTTGCTCAATTCGGGATATGCATTCAGATGATTTGGAATAAAATGTGTCTATTTATATGTTTGGCCAACTCAGCTCCTGATTTCTGAAATAAATACTGTAATTGATTATAAGGAAAGCCCTGGAATGGAGTCCTCAAGGACTGTTCGGCCATCCAAAGCAGACTTGTCAGAGAAGCAACTACGCAGAAATAAAAGCTGCCGGTACCAAATAGGCCAAATTAAGGTGGAGGGTAGTTGTGGCGGCCCTATGTTCCACAAGGAATCAAAAGGCTTAAACTTAACTAAAACTATTATGAAGCAAACGTAAATTCCAAGGGACATTACCAGCAGAAATATGCTAGTCCTATCAGGATTAAAGGGCATAAGTTAACTCTGAAACAACAACAACAAATTATTATCAATATTTCTATTCGCATCTTTTTGTATCTTTTATGTCGTGTTCCCTATAACCATCATAGAACCAAACAGGCTGCGCTACCCCCTCACCTGCGTGGTAGGCTATAGAGCCGTGGTTCCAGCCAGGGTGACGACGAGCTGGGTAGTTCTGGCAATGACAAAAACAAAGATTAAGAATGTTTGTCAAACTCCTTGCAAGGGCAATTCAGTATGCACTTAAACATTATATACAGATAGCTGAACAGAAACAAGAGGTAAATATGCAGTTTGGTTTTAATTCAATACACTGTTTGGTTTTCATTTAATAACATTTAAATGGTTTCTCGTAGTTTTGAGGAGGTCACACTATCAGAAGGACCTTTGAATTATAAAAAGAGATAGATCAAAAACTGCGCAGAGTAAACAAAATATTTGTTTCTAGTAATCAGTAAAGGCTGGAAAATTATAAATAACTAACCAAAAAACTACAGGATGGTTAAAGACTAACAAGTAAAACAAAAACAAGTCTTTGATATAAAGATATTGATACAGTTCAGGCTACCAATGACAGGATAATCTCTTGGATTGACAGGCTAAATGTGGACGTGCAGCCATACAAAACTACTACTACTTTTTATATTACCAAAAATGCAGATAGAACCTTTTTTAATGTCCCCTCACGTCATGCAGAGAAAACAGCAACGTACCCGTTTCACCAAGCATGTTTCTTACAGAAGTACATGCTCAAATGGAGAAATTATCCCACACAACGGAAACACAAACGTACCCGTTTCACCGAGCATGTTTCTTACATAAGTACATGCTCAAAGGGAGAAATTATCCCACACAACGGAAACACAAACGTACCCGTTTCACCGAGCACGTTTCTTACATAAGTAGATGCTCAGAGGGAGAATTTATCCCACACAACGGAGACACAAACGTACCCGTTTCACCGAGCACGTTTCTTACATAAGTAGATGCTCAGAGGGAGAATTTATCCCACACAACGGAGACACAAACGTACCCGTTTCACCAAGCATGTTTCTTACATAAGTACATGCTCAGAGGGAGAAATTATCCCACACAACGGAAACACAAACGTACCCGTCTCGCTAGGCCAATGGCGACGAATCCCTTCTCACCCTGGTCGACGATCTCGAACTCGAAGTAGTGGTTGGCCGTGTCCAGAGGGTGCTTGGCCTGCGCCAGACCCACGTCGTGGATCGAGTGACCCCGACCCGTGTACTCCAACATCTGGAGGGAGGACACAAGTGTTATAATAATAGATAGATGGGATAGATCATAATATTACAGTGTTTGGAATTCTCTGCCTTTTTCACTGAGGTCTGCAGGCAATGTTGCAATTTTCAAAAAACATACCTATTTAAAAATTATCTTGATAAGTAATATCATGTCAAATTTTGCTTTTGGATATTGAGTATCTGTGTGTGCAGTGTGTTTGTACGGGTGTGGGTGTGTCTGATGTACAATTAGTATGGACGAATGAAAGAATCTTGTAAAGCGCTTTGAGGCCTCGGCATAAAGCGCTATAAAAATGTACTTATTATTATTATTATTATTATTATTATCTGTGGGGAAAAGAGAGGTGTTATTATTATCTGTGGGGAAAACAGAGATACAGTGTTACTATGCTCTCACCATACTTCTACATCTGATGGGAGGAGGAGAAACGGCTCTTAATAAGACTTATGAAGGATCCCCACTCAAAAAACGTTTGAATAAATTATATGATAATACTCCATGGATACCCAGAAAACAAAATATATTTAATACATATAGTATAAAACTAAGAACAAAAACAAAGTAAAAAAAAACTCTTTCAAAAACATATCAATGATCAAGTACAAAAATCTGCAAATAAAAGACATACAGCAACATAATTCTACGAATAAAACACATAAACCACCTTGCATTGGAAATCCGCTAAAATAAACCTTTTGGGGAAAGCCTAGGGTAAATTTTATCTCATGTTTATATTACACAGTGGTGGTAAAGTAAAAAAAAATGTTTTTAATATGTGCCTCAGCGGTTATGTAATATATATTTAGCGGATTTCCAATGTAATGTGGTTTATGTGTGTTATTCGTAAAATTGTCTTTTATTCGTAGAATTATGTTGCTGTATGTCTTTTATATATATATAAACCTATCATTTATCTTAAAAAGGATTTATCTTAATCCGATCCCACAGTAGTTCTGAGAAAAACTACAAAACAAAAGAAAATCCACCCTACGTTTCCGTTGAGGCGAATGTCCTCAAGACGCAGCCAGTCTTCCTCGCCGCAGTCTACGAGCATCTGGGTGACATCATCGGGGTTCCAGACCGCGTCCAGTCTGAGGGAAACCTCCTCCCCCTCCGACTGCATCCCCACGGCAGGATACAGCGGGCCGAACCGAGCGCTCAGGTACACAGACTTCACCTGCGGAAACACGTAGGACAGAGTTTGACAGAGCTTTTTTTGCAGTATGTCAGGACAGTAGACGCTATACTTTTTAATAAAATAGAAGAAACAACTAAAAAAGGGTGGTGCTTATACTGATACTGTTCCTCGCCTGCTCTTAGTTCTCAAATTACGAGAGATGCGGACAGGAGTGAAGTCATAAATCATATGGCTAGACGCCCCAGACACACCCACTTTTGCCTAGTTCTAAGCAGCTATCACCCGGCTGCTAGTGAGGCAGCTCATCTGATTTTGATTATACAGTTTGAACCCAAAATTTAACTAATTACCAAAGTTTAGGGCCACAAAAACATAACATATCAGGAAAATCAGTTCTTACTGCTTGAGTGCATATAAAAAAAATGATAGAGTCAAATTGTGAGAAGGCAAACTATGTCCAATTTGTGTGTTTTTAAACATGTAATACATATTCTTTTTAAAATCAATTAGCTTTAAAACGGACATTCAGATTTTCTTTAAACTCAATAATATAAAAAGAGTAAGACAAATAAATGACTCACCCAGTTTCATTGAACGCAACAATATATGGAGAGATCTACAGACCTTTAAAAACATTTGACTCTTTGCCTAAACAGTTTTGCAGGCATAATTATACAAGACATATTTTTCTTACACAATTCAATGCTTTATAGAAATGTTGAAATTATTGTAAGCATTGTGAAATATTCTCATTTGTACTTCTAAGCCATACGTAAACAACTATGATAGTTCATTATTACTATTGTCGTTAAAAATAAAAATATATACAAGGGAAGGTTATTTAATGTAAAGAACAACATAAAATCAGCTAACTGGACTGAACAACAACATCTGAATGACAAATACAATGCATGAGCACAAAGTTAAAAAACTATGGTGTACCTCCTGGCCATTTTTGGTGAAAAACACTCGGCGGCCGCGCCTCTCAGGCCTCGCATGCTCGTCAACCAAGCGGACTCCGACCCCGATCTTGTCGCCCATTTCGCAGGCAGGGCCCTGTTGCGTCGCATCTCGCATCCCTCGGCCGTGGTTCAGGTAGATTCTGGATCAAAGAGAAAAGATTTAACCACTCACTAAAATTCCGTAAAAGTTGGAGGGATACAACCTGTATACTAAAACTCCACGTGTGTCACATTGAGGTATAAAACTTGATTTAATTTATAACTATGTGCAAGAGTATCACATTTTTAACAAATGGTCTAAATTAAAAAATAATGATAAAAAGTTGAAAAAAAGATTCCACATATTTCTTCTATTTATTTAAAAACTAAAACATGACAGTTTGGATACTGATTCACAGTTTTTATGTCTTCTATTCACGCTGAGAGGCGCTAAGAGCTGAGTTCCATTCCATCAAAAACTTTTAACTAAAATAAATGGCGAATCACAAATGATTTTGATCCCTGAATAAGTTGCACTGTAACCAAACAAAAAATGTCATTGTGGACTGAGAATAAAATAATTATCTTAATTAAAATGGCAGCGCTTAGAAATTTCATTTCAACTGGGAAATCTAATTTTCATTTCAAATCTATACTTACTTTCCACTTTCGGTCATGTAACCGACCGAGTTAGGCTCTATCCCCGGTTGGACGTTCAGGGGATACTTTTCAGGAACCAAGCCAATAGCTGAAAAGTTTTTTTTAAAGTAAAAAAAAAAACTCTAGAAAAGAAAATAATATATCAAAACAGAAGTTTGTTTCGTATAAAAAATAAAAAAACAACAATGATAACTCTTGTGAATCACTTACAAAATACTACAACGTTTTAATATCAACTTTAACTTGTTTATGATATACAAATTCTCTCTTCTGCCTATGTAAAAAGAGGTGGAGAGAGGAATGGAAACAAAATAATTTGCTCTCTAAGTCTGCTGTATACTTTACTTTCTCTGTAGAAAAAGACATAAAGTAATGAGATGAAGTCCTTATAATTAAAATGACAGCTTCTAATTGTTTACTAATATATTGTAAGCAGAAATTTATTTTAACAATAATATCTTCAATCTAATTCCTTTGGGGCTATGGAAGCTAAATTGATTGATGGCTAAAGATTTCTCAAATACTTGATGAATTTACAAGTTTGAAGTCTTGAAGGAATATAACTTCTGAGGTTATTCAATAACAGCCAAACTCCATATATCATCCAAACAAAATTGTTGTGCCTAAGCACCCTACCCATCCCTCCCTTAAAACGCCACTCTTCCCTTTGATTAGACATTAATCCTTAGTCCTCATCCTGCTTTTAAGCTCTGCCCTCCAACGACTAAACCATCTTAATTTCTCAGACTTAGAGATCCAGCCCAATGATAGATATAAAACATTCTTTTTAATAAAATTTATACCAATTTGGCCAAGGTCCCCAACATCGAGTATCTGGATTTCAAAATAGTTTTCGTAGTGCTCGATAGGATGAGAAGCGATGTACAGGCCTATCTGATCTCCGGCCTCGCTGCTGTAGCTGAAATAGGATCAAACAGGTTTTCTCAAACACAAATTTTTCCTTTTCTGTAAACATAACAAAAATTTTAAGCAAAATATGAAATGTTCCTTATTATATAAGTTAAAAAAATATAGAGTTACTGTAGTCATAAATCTTTCTTGTTATGATAGCACACGAATAAAGCTTCCTTATTATATAAGTTAAAAAAATATAGAGTTACTGTAGTCATAAATCTTTCTTGTTATGATAGCACACGAATAAAGCTGCAGCATAGATTTTTTTATGAATTATACAATCAAGTGAAATTTTGAATATTAAAAGCTCAAATGGCCAAAAAAAAGTTGCGAGTTTAAGGTCACGGTTTTTTATTTTAATTGAATTTTGACTGTTGACTTATGGACATCCTGGAGAAAAAAATCCAGTTTTCGAAAGTGAAATTTGACTTTTAAAGAGGCATTGACTTTTCAACTTTAGCAATGTATCCACTGTACTTTAACATTGTGCTAAGAAATAAATGGAAAAGCAATAGTGCAAACTAGCTGAAAATTTTTCAGTGGTAGGTTACAGGGTAATACTAGATCACCACATACACACACGGAAACTAGTCACTATGTGGAAATGCCTATAAAAATTAAACGTATGAAACAATTGGAAATGACAAAATTTTGTAAACATTTCCATTTTCCTTAGAACCACTAGGTTCTAGGTTTGACTGTACATTTACAATCACATTGAAGCACTCAACACTGCAATCGATCACACTTGTATAGTACTCTACCTCAAAACGTCGTCCTCCATCTTGATGTGGTTCAGGACCGGGCCTACCCTGGCTGGCGGTGCCGGCTGCCCTCGCCTGACGTGAGGATTGTTCAGCAGGATCTGGTTCGCAATATCGGGAGGAGGCCTGCCAACCCCCAGTCCTCTACGCTGGTTGTTCACAAAGAGAAGCTGGTGGGGGTTGTAGCCCTCCGGAACAGGGGGCCTACCCCCAAGCCCCCTAGCTTGCTGCAGCTGTTGCATAGCGTCGCGTCTATAGCGCAGGATGGCTTGTAGCTGGTCCAAGCCAGCCATATTGTGGAGGAAGCTCAAACACTGGCACGGACAGATTCCTCATCAAGAGCCGGTACGTCTGCAGGTTTCAGGATTAATAAGAACAAAAACTTAGAAATCTAAGACTCCTAATAATACCTGACTGTGCTGAGGACAAATTCGTCTGCTTTTGGATGGCCTTTAGCTATAGATTGATTACTAGTATTAGACCTAGAACTAGCCAAAGTTTAGTAGCAAATTGTGTGTTTCCTGCAACGCGTTTAAATTTAGAGAGCAACTTTGTTAAATAATCTTGGAAGCTACTGTTGTGTATGCAGACAACACTATAAATCTTGGCCTATTTAAAAATAAATGCTTTTCAAGTTAGTATATAGATCTATAGATCTGCCAATTTGTAACACATGCCAAATTTTAACACGCAGTTTGAATACAGTAAAACGTTCTTTGCTTTTTTTAAGTCAGCAGTCAAGTGGTTAGATCTAAATCTATATCTAGATCTAGAGATCTAGTTCTATCTAGACTAGGTAGCCTCTCTAGATCTATCTTTAAAATTGTATCATTCCTCCTTTTCCACTTCCTTTTGTATCTCACTAACTTCGTCACTCAATTTCTTCTTTCTTCTCCTAATGCACGCAAACCTAGATCAAGACTTCTAGTAGGGAGCATTCTCAAATGCATCAGGGAAGTCAATTTCAGTTTTCACGAAGTGCTGTTCCATATCCTTGGAACTTGGAAGGAAGATCGGAAAACCAAGAAATTAGCAAGAATCTAAGAATAAGATTTGTCGTTCTTGGTAATGGTAGTGACTACATAACATACATGGTTGTGGTAAAAGACAATGGTTGTGTCATAGCGGGGAGCCAAGGGCAAGCCATTAATTTTAGTGAAATGTATCTTTTTTTCTTTGCTATTTTGTCAGCGTGATAAAAATAAAATAATTATACATTAACCAAAAACCAGATAAACAAAAAAAAATTACGCACGCTACTTTTTAGCCGCTCAGCCATGCAAATAGAACGCGAACACGAACGCGAAAAACTTTCGAGGCGTGAGAGTTGAAATTTGTTCATTTGGTCATTTCGGAATTATGGCACAGGCATAGTCATACAAGGAAGAGATTAAAGCTCTGTGTTTATAGACTTTGTTGTTGAGTTGATTTAGCGTCCAACATTAGCACTATATAGGCTATATTGTGGACGGACCCCAAGACTAACGTTCTGACAATTTTATGTGCTGCCACACACGAGACAGGGCGGCGATGCCATGACTCCTGTCTCAGCCGGTCACATTATACTGACACCGACCCAACCAGTAGGGAGCGCAATCACCAGGGCTCGAACCCGGACCTTTTGCGTCGGAAGTCGATGTTCTACCCCAGGACCCCCCCCCCTTTTTTTTTTATACACAAAACAGCGTAGAAAGAGGAAGAGGCGTGTGTCGAGAAGTGAATGTGGGAAGTACCACCACCTCGTCCAAGAACTGCATTTTCATCTTGCAAAATATTCCATCGATACTTTCGAATGAATGAGATTGCAAAAACACTTGCGACAATCGCGGGGAACTCTCTGTCTTCTATTTTTCCGGTGAGTTTCCGTTTCCACACACACCTTGTTATGCCCAGTTGGACTACTAAATCGCAAGCTGATTAAACTTGTTCGCCCCTTACTGGTTGGATCGGTGTCAATGTAGAGTAAGTTGTGACCGACTGATACAGGATCCCGTCTCTGTGTGGCAGCACGTTTAATTGTCAGACGTTAGTCTGGGGACGCTCCACATTATAGCCTTGCTATTTACGTTGGACGTTAAGATGCTCATTATTCAGATTAGCATGGGGTAACCATACGTTACCGTTTTCTACAAACTTTGGTACATATACATTGTTACTTTTATTGTATTATCAAGGCTCTTGAAAAGGAACCAAGATTTAAAAATCTCCGAATTTGTTATTAAAACCAACCCATGTAGCCTAATGAGAGTATTATGTTTCAATAGCCCTAAAGCTGTAATTAAAAAAAAACTCGTTAATTTTCGACCTACTTTTCGAAATTGAATTATTCTTAAATGAGATGTTGCTCCTACTGTATCTTTCCAACTTGGAGTGAAAACTGAAATTAGTGTTGAAATTTGAAGATGTTTCAGCTTCATACTTGTTTCTGATTTTTATTTTTTTATTTTATCAACAATAATAGATAACTGTATACAATAATACAACGTGCATCCTGCATCCAATCATTGAACATCTCTCACGTCTCTAGAAAAATAGAAAAACTTTTTGCGAATCTCAATCCTAATTTCATGTACCTTGTACATTACTTTTAGAATGTAAAACAAGAAATAAAAGATCTTTTTTTTTTTAAATTGTAAAATTGCAGAACAGATTGTCAGTCCACGTTTGATTCACCCCATAACTAGCTGCTTAAAAAAGTCATTTAAAATATATTTATTCATCCTTATTATTAATACAATTATTATTCAAATTATTTTTTTTTATTTTTTGTTTGTTTGCCCGAAGCAGACTTGATGGCGTAACACACGGGCCGAGCTGAAGAGGACCAGCCAGAATCAAGCATTATTACTGTATATAGGCTAGTCTCAAATACTGAACGATTTACATCAATCACAAATTCTGACACTCTCAACATTCAGGCTGTTTCATAGAAAACATGACACATGCACATGTTTTAAAAATTTAAATAAAACAAACCTGAGAAGACTTGCAAAAATAATAATAAATTTTTATTTGTCATTGAATTGTAATAGAGGGTAGAGCGCAATAGAAAAACAAAAGTTGGAAAAATGAATGAGTAAAAAAAAAAAAAAGGCAAATACAAAGCGCGTTGTACATTATTGGCCTATTATTATTATGGACAAAATTCACAAAGAACAATTGTTTCCTACTCAGAGAAACGAATGGCGTTGGTAGCGATGCATTATAAAAATGGGGCCCTTCTCATGTGATCAAGGCAATGAAACAAATGTAATGATATCATTGCCAATGATGAATTTCATAGTTATTTATACATAGCAAAACATAATAACAAAGTTTCAACCCTATCATATAATACACTAATTTGCTTTCAGCTAAAAAAAAAAAAAAAAGAAAGGGGAAAAAAAGGAAGAATTTTCGATGATTCAACTGTACATAGAATCTACATGGTAACAAAAGATTTTAAAAAATTCAAACATGTCGTTGATCAGCAAAGAGGTTTTGTTACAAATACAGAAATACATAATATGCATGTTCATTGTTCATAAAAATCTCAACAGTTATAACACTAATAACATTAACAGTATGTATTCTATGTCATCCCTTGAAAGGATTTGTTAACTTGATAATGATACGCAAATGTGTTAATTTGTTACATAAATATGCCCCATTCCAACTTAACGCAGGTTAATTATTGGCATAAAAAAAGAAGATACAAACAATGGAGCACTCATTAACAGTAAAAAATATTCCACATGTTCAAAAATTATGATTTTCATTCATACATTATGAAGTATGAAAATATGTATAAAATTTACAGCATGGGATTAATAAAGTCCATACTTATTCATACACAATAGAACATCTCCTCAGCAGTTTAAAAATATAGTTCAGCCCCCTCCCAAATATTTTTTCACACACTAACTTTGAAGAGGAGAAATTTTTTGAGCATTTAGGCCATAGGACTGACAATTTGAGTACACAGTTTGTAAAAAGCAGAGGAAAGAGAGATAACTGTTTAACTGGTTCTACTTAGTGAAAAAGCCTATTCAATAGAGAGAAGCATGTTTTTTTATTGTTTTTTTTTTTTTTAATATCGGGAATATTAGAGCAATATCGGGAGGTCGGGAACAGGGTAACCATATCGGGAGAAATTCCCGATGGGATCGGGAGACTTGGCAGGTCTGCGTATTGAGCTGTTGAACTAGAATATTTAAAGTAAAGCTGGGAAAGAAGAAAACCAGAAGGAAAAAAAATGTGCGTGGTGATTGATTTTACTCAGTTATCAAGTTATTCAATGAAAAATATTTGTTCTTTTTATCAACTTAAATTTTTTTATATTAATTTGCATTTTATTCTCAATCTTCCTTTGCTGCTTAATTTTTATAACAGAAAATACCCCAGGGTCAGCAGCGTTGACAAGAAGTGCATTCCTGTTCACAAAAATCAAAAAATGTTTTCTTAATTCTATCCGCAAACAGAATATAATGCGATTAAATTAGAAGAGAAATTGAAAATTGTTCACAGTCAAATAACCTCGTTTATAACATATAAAAGTAAGAAAGAAAAAAAATTTCTACAAAAGGAAAATGTAATGCTGATGATTTTGTAATTAATTTCCAAAGGACTTGGGAAAACAAGAGATAGACAAGGTAGGCAGAGAAAGGGTAGAAACAATTTTCACAATCAAGTATCCTTGATTTATAAACTATAAGAGTAAGAAAGAAAAAAAAATATCTAGGAAAGGGATATGCAACGCTGACGATTTGGTAATTTTATAGTACTTAGAAAAACAAGAGATAGAAAAATGGATTGGGAGACAAGGAAGGCAGAGACCAGCATGATTGAGAACAGTATCCCTGGCAAACTGGTAATCTACTGGAGCTTTCATCTCTTCTCTACTATGTTCTCCAAGGTTCCCCTAGGGGATCCTATAAATTATGGCGAGCGCTTTCATCTAAATTTACACACAGTACTTTTATAAATAAGTCTACAAAAATGGAGAGATATTATAAATGAGTGAACCAAAAAATAAAAATCTATAAAGGGAGTGACTATTCCAATGCAAAATTTTATCAAATTATTTTGTCAAGTGAGGTTTGATCAAGAATAAAGAGCCCAAGTTATAAAAAAAAAATATTAACAAAACAAAAACTTGCATTTGTGTACAGTTATGTAATCCTTCACAAAAATAAAAGAAGTCCATGGAGATACCTGGTCATCAATGTTCGTGTTCATAAAATGAAAAAAAAAAAAAAAAAGAAAAAAAAATTAACCTGAGATGGCAAAACCAGCAGTGAGATTTTGGGTGTAAACCTTTGACCACAGATACAACTTATGGAGGGTAACAGAAAGAACGGGTATAAATAATTATTAACTACAAATTAAAATCCAAACGAAAAACGCAACAACTGAGAGACAGCAGCAAGATACATTTTTACTTTCAAAATAATTGTGCCAAGAAAGGAAGGCCTACTTAAACTTAATGCATATATATGAAGAAAAAATAAACTAGGTCGCAAAGAAAAGACTGGCTGAAACGAAAATTCTAATTCAAATCACTTCCCTTGTTTTAAAAAAGAAGACATAGTTAAATCTACTTTTGTAAATTGTAAGCCCGGGGGTTTGTTTTTGGATTTCTTAATAATCCCCTCAAACGCAATTTCTGCACTTGAAAATACCCATAGTTTTTGACTGAGAGCAATCTTGACCCTGTGTCTATAGAGTCTAAATTATTGGAGGTAGAGAGCAAAAGCTCATTGTATAGTAACAATAAGAAACAAAAACGCACACACAGAAATTAAACTCAGCAAAACAAAACAAAAAACAGCCAGAGGCGAAACTTAAAAAAACGTCTCATTCTAAATTTGTGCCTAGTGTCTAGGTAGGCCACATTTCATTACTGTTTTTAAATACCAGAAAATCAATATAACACAATTAAACATGAAAACAGCTTTGAGTGTGGGTCTAACTACGTGATTCCTTTGATTTTTACAGAGAAAAAAAGATCAGAGTAAATTAATTGCTTGTTGTTTTTTTCCAGCTCACTTGCAGCTTTTGTGAGACTTATATTGTTATAATGCTAATGGTATATATCCACATAAGTGGTAGGGAGGAGTTGTAACAACCGTGCTGCTGGTTTGTTGATTTTGTCGCTTAACATCCAACGTCATCACTATATAAGCTATATTGTGGATGGGACTCAAACGAGACTGGTGGAGAGGCCTGCCTCAGCCGTTCACATTAAACTGACACTGATCCAACCAGTAGGGGATGAAATTGGATGAACAAATTTTTGACCAATCGTCAGATTCGAAATGCGAACCTTCTGATCTGGAGACCCACACGCTTCCACTGAAGCTTAACATCTATGCACCTGGCGTCAACTTAAAATATTACATTATTGCACCTGTGGGTGAAACAGTAGAGATCCATGATAATGAATGAGATCTGAGAAATGACATACAAAGCCTCCTAAATAAAAAATAAGTTTACGCTGAGTGGGAAAAAAATAAAAATCCAAAGAGTAAAGTTTCGACTGAGATCTACAGTGGTTCAAAGCGTTCAGCTCCAGGTGTCAGTTCTTATTTCACAGGTTCTCTAATTCGACTGTGAAAGTCAGCTATTTGTTCCACTTCAAACAAGCAAAAAACTGCTTGCTTTACAATAATTATGCAAAAAGATTAAGAGCAAGACAAGCATTCACTCTTTCACATTATAAAGACCCCTACCAGACACACACACACAGAGCCAGCGCTGTAAGTAAAAACGCTGCATTAGCTTACCACTTGCCATTAGCCTTTTTATTTCCTGATTGTTAAGATGCGTTGTTAGCTACTAAACATTGCACCTACTACCCCAAGACGCTAACGAAAAGTGACAAGTTATAGGATTACTCTGAATACACCAGTAAAAGACTTGGAAAGCATTTTGTCCCTCATCTTAAATAATCTTTCTAGTTGAGATTCTGTTGCATTCGATGCGAGTTTTCAACAGTGTTACGCTTAAGTTGTCATTTGATTGCCCTTTTCTCCCTGATCATGCCTCTTTTACTTAGTACAAAGCACATACAGATACCATTCATAGCTCCATGTTATATTAATAATTATTTTCAGATTACTACTTGTGATTAAAACAAAAAATTCTGCCCATAATCTTTATTGCAGCAAATGCTCACTCTGAAATGATTGATCAATAGAAGTTAATTTATTCCAAGCAAAAGTACATGTATAAATCTGACTTTTAAAAATTTCATGCAGTTTTATTACTTTCCTGATCAATGTCGAAAAATAATAATAATCGAATAATATGAAACTAATACCCTTGAACAATTGAGCATTTTATCGCTCTTAGTATCATTAAGATGTTTATGGTTATGAGACATACACATAAGAGACGTTTGCATGTAATTGAACAAACAAACAAAAAAGGGAGGAACAGTTCTTACAAGTGTTTAGTTTACATTTTTGATTCAACCAATAATACTTGATATAAATTGAGTCTCGCACTAAATTTGTTGAAAATGTGGTCACATATTATGAGTACAAAAATGATCGCAAGTGAGTAAAGCTTGAACTGGCCACAACATATAAACGTATGTATGTTTTATTTGTTCATAGAGAGTTCCGAATCAAATCACAATAATGGTACATCAATTTCCAAACAATTTCTATGAACTTTTTAGCATTGCTCGATCCAAGGCCTAACCCTCGTGCCCACTATTTTTGGGGTATTGTCAAAAATGTATAAAAGATCAAAGCTTTGATTTATTATTATTATTATTATTATTATTATTACTATTATTATTATTATAATTATAATTATAATTATAATTATGTGCTTTTTTTTTCTATCATTAAAAGAAAAATTTGGAGCAAGTCCTCTTCTTAAGTGAAAAATTCCTAAGTTTCTGGATTTTTTTTTCTCAGACACTTTTTCAAAAATGGTACAGCCTAAAAGTGTGTTTTGCCTTGAAAACTTTCATAGGTGTACTAATAGTGATATATTGCCACTGGTCTAGCAGGATAGCATTAAATATAAATGTGTTTGTTGGAATTGGATCCGTATCTATCTCATGCTGTTAAAATTTGAATGCTGCAATTTGTTTTGTTTTTTCATTAGTTAAAAAGTGGACAATTTGTGCTAGTACCAATAAGAGAAAAAAACATTAATTAAAAAAAAAAAATTATCTTAAAACTGCTGAAAAAGTTATATGGCGTACCACCAGCACAGTGATGATACGTCAAGCAACCTGAGTGAATCAGGCACAAGTCTGAACTTTGACTCGAATTATTTACTTAGCAACAGCGTGTTAAAAAGTGGCAAATTAATGCACTTATACAGGAATCATTTTTAGAACCAAGGATAATATTTTTTTTTATTAATGAAAAAAAATCATGAAACAGTAGTTTATCTATGTTTAAAGGTCTCAAGTCCAAAATTTATATCATCGACTTGTGCCTGATTCATCCGGATCGCCTTACATACATATATGCCAGCCGACTGTTAAGTGAACTGCAGGATTGTCAACACATAGAAATTCTTATATCAAGCCTGGGCACAGGGCAGTGTGGTGGTACTGAAACTACCCCAGTCCCCGTGCACCAAGCCGTCGTTGTACAGATGAAGATCACTAAGAGAGGGGGAGGGGGCCGCATTTCAATTCACATGACATAACGTGACATGAAGTTTTGCTTAGCCATTGTATTAACATTAATATAAACATTAATCAAACATGAAATTCATTATTATTATTATTATTATGATGCATTGGGTATAGTAACACCTTGTTGAAAACGAAAGTTGTAGACAGCAAAATCTGATATGTAGGTGCAGTTCTCACCGCTAGTTAATGATGGTGAGGTTTGCTGCCACATTCAATGATTCATTATTCCGGCATTTACAAGCTTTCAATAACTCAATAATTCAAAAAAAGAAGAGGTATAAATTGCTCGGCATCTGTGAATGGCTTCTGTCTAACGATGAGAATGGCACATTCAAAAGCAACAAGAGACTGGTAGAGTCTGGCTCACCCACGAGTCGAGGTTTAAGTTCAAACATCTGAGGCAGGCTAAAAAAAACAACTAAAAAAGACCTCTAGGCACAACAAAGTTGAGTAATCCTTCACTTGGCAGCAATAGAAATATCCACGGCCAAGAATCACACAGTATCCACCTAAGCAAAGGGAGGTATTTCATGGAAATTATGAGATTTGTCACAGGAATGGCTTTTTTTCTTTCAAGTCCATAGAACAGGAGCTTTTTAAAAAAAAAAAATTAATATAATAAAGTAAAAGAAAGATTGCTCCATACAAATGTGTGGCACCGTATCCTGGCAATGTGGAAAATAGTATGAAACTTGTGAGATAGTTTACATCAGCACGTGAGGTAGAATCAAGAACAAAAGTTATAAAAAAACAAAAAACAAACACAACAAAATAAATTCTATGTGCTTTATAAATGAGCTGAAATTCACATGGTTGTTTTTGTTCATTAAATTGACAAAATGTATTTGCTGTCTTGGGGTTCGATTCAAATTCATTATGCAGTATTGAGAGTTATTTCATCCATAGTTATGTTATTGAGGTTCTTGTCTTTAAGTACTAACAGCAAAGGGTGGCACCAACACAGCCCATCTGTTGGTCATTTTCAAATAAATTTGGGTACAGCAGAGTATGGACAATTGTCCACGGATAAAACCACAGTCCATCATAGCAATATTTGAGATTGCATTGCGTGATCAGAACCCATCTTATTCTTAAGAAAACACAAAAGACTTCAAGGAAAAGCAGTCCAAGGAAAAAAGAATCACAAAAGTTGTGCTTTTCTCTTTAACAAAATATACACTCATTTTAACAGAGGGAAATTACCCTTGTGAAATCCTAATTTAAGCTTGGTTTTCTCTCTTCACTTCTATACACACTGTATGTTGCCTGGAGTTGTATATTGTATATTGTAATAATGAACCTTAGTGCTCCATTCGCTTTCCTCCCCTCATTACAATATACACAGTGCAGTCGGGACTTGTATTGAAATCAGAGTCCTCTTGGTTTTCTCCTCTAAAAGTTATACAGAATGTGGTCAGGGGAGTTGTATAAAAACCCATAGTCATTGGCTTCATTTTATCTTCTCACGGCTATAGACAGTAAGACACTCTGTCGGCGTGAGTTGTAAGCTAACACACTGTAGTCAGCAGTTGTAGAAAAAAACAAAGTCCTTAGTGTGGTTTTCTCTTTTCATTACTATAAACAGTGTTTAAAGATAATTGTTTTTATCTCTTAGTTGGCAGGAACATTTTAGTCCTCAGCTTTGTATTCTCCTCTCACAACTTAACACACTCCAATGTGTTAACAGGAGCTGAATGAAAAATTTCAATTTAGATCTTAGTAATCAGCTTTGTGTTTTCTTCACACAAAACATAGATAGGCCTACAGGAGTTACGTTAGATCATCATACTCGTATATCCATATACTCAGTCCACCGTAGAAGGCCATCTCAGGGTTTCAGAACAGCAGTTCTACGAAAACAAAGTCCTTAGCGTGGTTTTCTCTTTGCACAACTATACACAAGTATATATCTATATGCTCAGTCCACCGTAGAAGGCCGTCTCAGGGTTTCAGAAGTCCTTAGCGTAGTTTTCTCTTTTCACAACTATACACAAGTATATCTCTATACCCAGTCCACCGTATTGGGGTAGCCTAGTGTTTCAGGGACGTATCACTGATCTCTCACTTTCAGCTCGGGCCAGGCATGTTCGACATCATTCCATAAGGCTGACCCCCTGGCCCCGGCATCATTCCGGGACCCATCATCTGGCGGGGCGGGCCTCTCGGGGGGCCTGACGGGTAGTACTCTGGCTGGTAACCGTGGTAACCGGGCTGCATCCCTCCAGGCCCTCCGTACATTCCCGGCCCGGGCCCCATCATGGATCCCATCCCCGGGTGTCTGGGCATCCCCCCCGGGGGTCCGTGCATGGGCGGTCCCTGGCCCATGTGTCCCATCGGTCCGGCCATCGAGCTGTGGGGGTGTGGGGGGCCCCCGCCAGGAGGCATGGACAGATGGGGGGAAGGGCCCGCCATGGAGCAAGGCATCTGGCTGTGGGGGGACTGCCCGGGCATCGGGCCGAGGTGTGGAGAATGCACGGGCATAGGACCTCCGTTGTGCGGGGAGTGCCCGGGCATGGGACCTCCGCTGTGCATGGGGGGACCCCCGTGAGGTGGCAGGTGTGGGGAGGGGCCCCCATGTGGGGGCATGTGGGGGGAGGACGCAGGCATCTGGGGCCCCCCTTGCATCATCATGGCCGCATGAGCTTGAGCCTGGGCCTGCGCTTGCTCGATGCTCGGTCCGCCCATGTAGCCCCCCATGCCTGGTATCGGGGACACGCACTCCAGAGGCATCCCAGGGTGCATCGACCGCATCGGGGAATGGCCGGGACGCATCGGGCCCCCGTGACCCATGTCAGGCATCCCTGGGCCCCCCATCATGGGGCCTCCCCCGGGACCAAGCATCCCACCGTTGTTGTCCATGTGACCTTGAGGTCCCGGCATTCCCGACATCGTGTGGAGATCAGGGATGCTTGAGCTACGCATCATCGACGCCGACTGCTGCATAGCGATGGCAGCCTGGTTGGCAAACTCGGGACCCATCGCAGCGGCTGCTGACATGGCACTGGACATGGGACCGCCACGATGGGCGGAGGGAGAGGATGCTGGGAAATACTGGAGCGTGGAAGAGCCCTGGTGTCCCTTCCCTGCTCCTCCGTCATTCATTCCACCGTGCATGGGTGACGGAAATCTTGGCATGCCGTAGTCTGACATTTCGGGTCCATGCTTGGGGCCTAAACCGTTTCCGCCCATCGATACCATGGGATGGTGATGCTGAGGCATTCCCGACGACATCGATGTTGACGACGATGATGATGCTGGTGGATTTGCTGGCAGATACTGGATGGTGTTCTGGCCTTTCTGCTGGATCTGAACGCTGGGGCCTGAACTACTGGCACTGGCGGAGGTTGCCGGGGGAAACGACGGAGATGGTACTCCTGTCATCCCAGGCATTTGTCCGTGGGGGAGGGGCGGGCTGGTGAACTGGCCAGGCTTGGTCATGATGGGTGGGGTCGCTGGCAGGCTGGACGAAGAGTTGTGTCTGTGGGGGTGCGGGGGTAGACCAGGGCCCCCCATGTTGGCCAGCTGTGGTTGCTGAGGCCCTCCCATGTGGGAAGGGGGAGCCCCCATGTGCTGCTGCTGTGGAGGTCCCCCCATGACCATCTGGTGCTGTGAGGAGACGGGGGGATGTTGGGGGCCCCCTCCCATTGGGTGAGGCCCCATACTGTGAGGCCCCTGCATGCCCGGACTCGGGGCCCCACCCCCTGACCCCATGGGGCCTAGGGCCGCGGCCGCAAGCATGCCCTGTGTCTGGGCCATCTGGGCATGATGGGATAGCGGGGTCGGGGGTCGCGGGCCGTTGGGCATGCCAGGCATCTCACAGCCACCGGGGCCAACCATGCCCGGAGGCAAGGGGTGGTAACTGTTCATCGGGTGAGGAACCCCGGAACTGTTCATGTTCATGTAGCCAGTGTTGGGCATGTTGTTCATGTTGGGCGACTGGGAGGGAGGGGGAGGGTGCGACGAGGGAGCGGAGGATGACATTGGTGGAATTACTGATGATAACGATGTTGATAACGATGATGACGGTGGGTGAGACGATAATGACGACGATGATGTGGTTACTGATGTGGTTGTGGGGGGACAACTGATGGAGCTGTTGCTGTTGCTGCCGTTACTATTGCTGCTGTTGTTTCCACCACCATTGCCTGTTGAAGACATCTGGCCTTGCACCTGTATACTATGGAAGGGTCCCCCTTGCATCATGTTCTGCTGCATTTGGTTGGACAAGTTCTCCACGCCTTTGGCGAGATTCGCCAAGCTGGCCGACGTGATGTTGGACAATGTCGACGATGAAGATGAAAGCTTTGGATTTGGCGTGTGGGGGGCGCTGCTGATTCCGTTGCTGAGTGAACCAGGGCAGCCCGCGGGGTCGAAGTGAGACAGTCTCAAGCCACCGCCCGAGCAGGCCGGCGGGGGAGCAGAGGACGACGAAGACAGGGGTGTCGGGGGGCCAGGGTGGTGGTGGGGGGACGGGCCGGAATGGCCTGTGGGGGGAACACTGGGGGAATTATGCATGGACGCCTGGCTCGAGTTCGACTGGGGGCCTTTGTTGGAGCCTGGCCCGCCGTGCAGGGGCGAGTTGTGGCTGTTGAAGTTGTGAGGACCTCCGGTGTTACCGCTGTTGTTGGGCATCGAAGATGTTGTCACGGTCCCTGAGTTGGTTGTTGACATGTCGTCACCAACGAAAGCCGTGTTCAGCTGTTTTGTAATGGTCAGTTCTTGCCCCTCAAACTGGCTCAGGTGGTAGTGGATTTTGGTCGGGGACGGAGTTTGCTGAAGGTTGCCCTTGGCGTAACTGCCAGATTCGTCCCCGTCGTCCCCGCGTTTCCGTTTCTGCGCCTGGGCGTAGCTGGGGGGCGGCTTGCTGCTGTTGCTGGACGGAGGGGGGACAACTCCTCCCATCGTCTCCGGGTTGAACTGCTCGGGGTTGCCTGCCCGATGTAACGTCACATTGGCGGGCAGACCCCCCGGCTTCATACCCGCAGGTATCATCCCGTTAGGCCCCCCCATCATGTGGCCCGGGGGCCCAGGCCTCATTGGGCCGTGGTGTCTGATCGGGCCTCCTCCGGGCCCCACCATTCCTGGCGGCATCGACCCGGGGATCGTCGGGTCAAAGCCCGGGTCCATCGGTCCCTGTGGGGGCATCCCGTGAGGCGGATACATTCCTGGCATGGGTTCCATCCCCATGTGAGGGGGAGGAGGTCCGTACATGCCCTCAGGTCCCTCCATACCCATGTGGGGAGGGGGTCCGTGCGGCCCCATCGGCATGCGCATCCCGTTCATCGCTCCGGGAGACGGGGGACCGCCAGGCATCCCCATGCCCCCGTGCTTCTGGGAGATGGAGGAGTAGTACGACGGGGGTGGGCCTGGCTCCATGTGGGGCGGCACGGGGCGTCCCGCGGCCACCATCTGCTGCATGCGGTGCTGCTTCTCCAGGTAGAAGTCCCGCTGGATCTGGTACCAGTCGTGCTGCGCCTGGAACTGGAGGGGCAGGCCCAAGGTCAAGGTCGGGGGCAGAGAAGGAGTGGGGGAGAAGGAGGGGGGGCAACATGGGCAGGGGGAGGGAGGCTGGGTTAATTTTTACAGCAAATAAAGGACATTAATTACAACATAATTTAACAAAACCAATAAAGTGGAACCTGCTGAAGCTAAACCCTAAATCTTATCCCAAGTTTATATTAACCTTTTCCCATCAAGCACCAACATACCGTGGCTGCAGAACTGCTTTGTTCTATCTCCTACTTATTTTTATTGGAGATAGAATAAAGCAGTCCTAAACTAAAGACATGTTGAGCACATTGGTATGCTTTTGCGACAGCACGTCTTTGCATTGCTTTGCATACCTTCTTTTTCGAAATAACAATCCTATCAAAGGTTTTGACTTTTTATTAATGTTCAAAAATACATAATTAATAGTGTGCACACAAGGACCAGGCCTTGAATCACGAAATGTGAAAAGGTTTAACAGGTCCTGTATATTGAAAAAAAAAAAAATCGAATTGATTTCTTGGAAATAGTTTAATAATTATAATATTATACAAAGCCAAAATTTGTCTTAAACAAGCTTTATCTTGAGCCGATTCCACTATATAAGGATCAAAGATATTTACCACAATCATGTATTATATTCAAACTGTAACGAACTCTTTCATTTGTGTCGTGTGTAGTAACATTAATTGAATAATAAATAAAACTCTACATGTCGAACAATTTGACTAAAATTTTATCTGCTGCCTGATTTGTTCTGGAGACAATTTTAGAGAGTGCTGGCCATTTATTACCACTAAAATTATAATTTATATATTTGACTATAAAAGAAACTAACTTATTGCCTCATTTAGAAATGCCTCTTACCAATGGCACAAAATCGTGCACAAAGGGGAGTTCTAAAGCATAAAAAACCCAACTAAAATATATACCTATCACAAATTTGAACCTAATTTAAACATGTGTACACATAATTGTGCTGGTAAGCATGACTCTAAAAAAAACCCACCACCCAACCAAAACAATACTAGGTGTTTCAATAAGTATTCAACCTCTCCACTGCAGTATCCGAGTTCAGTGCACTACACTTGCACAAATCCTAATCCTTGACCCCAAAGCCTTCTTTCTTTCTCTGAGATTTTACGATGGATATGATGATCTTTGGATGTATTGACCCTAATTTAAGCCCCCCGATGACATCCGCATAATTTATCAGTAATCGACTGTATATATATATATATAATATTGCTCACCTGGTCCTTCCCATTCATGCCTGGGTGGCCCATGCCCGGCGGCCCTCTCGGCCCGTACGGAGACATCCCCTGCTGGGCCATCATATGTTGATGCTGCTGCTGCTGCTGCGGTGACATCATGCCAGGGTGTGGTGGCATCATCCCGCCGCCCCCCTGCGACATCATCGCCTGGTGCTGCTGCTGCTGCATCATCGCCTGATGCTGAGACGTCATCATGCCGTGTGGCCCGGGATACATGCCACCGTCGGGGCCGCCCATCGGCTGCTGAGACATGGGGGGACAACCCCCGGGGCCGGGCTGGCCGTTGGGGCCACCGCTGGGGCCGTTGTTTCCTCCGGCGCCGCCCATCAGCATCTGGTGAATCTTGGTCAGCTGGGCCAGGCCTTTCGACCGATGCTGTCTCTGCTCCATTGTCAGATTCTCGTCGGGGACCTGGCTCACCGACAGCGGGTTGTTGTTGTTGTTGTTGGCGGCCATCATGCCGCCGGGACCCCCCATCATCATCTCCGACTCAATGTCCATCATCGAAGGTCCCCCACCAGGGTAGCATCCCCCTGGCCCCATGCCCGGCATGACATTGTGAGGGGGTCCTCCTCCCCACCCCCCGCCCCCTCCCGGTCCTCCTCCTCCTCCTCCTCCCATCATGCGAGGCCCCATGTACTGTCCGTTGGGCATCATCCCCGCGGGGCCCCCAGGCCCCATCATACTGGGATCCTCGGGGCCTTGGGGTCCCCAGGTGGGTCCCGGCATGCGGACCATACCGGACCCCATCTGAGAAGGACCCTTCATGCCTGCCATCATCCCTCCGTGGGGCCCGGCGAAACGAAAGTTGGTGCTTTTCAGAGGGTTTTTCTGTGGGATAAAAAGAAAAACAAAGAAAGTTGTAGACCAAACAAAGAATGTCATAGGACAATTTTTTTCTCAAGACAAATCATGTTTAAAATCTAAACTTTAAATACTTTAATGTTTCCAAAACATAAAAGAATATCATTTGGAAAAAAAATGCATTTAGGTTCAAGCTGAAGAACAAATAAAAAGCATAAAATAATGCAGCTAAAATAACATATCTAAACATAGCAAATTTACTGGGTCACTGTATCCATCAGTCATCGGCAGACTGATGTGTTCTTTTCCGACACAACACAAATAAACCCCCTCCACCAACCGACCTGTAGGAAAGCCTTGGTGTTTGAATGCTCCATGTGGCCTGACCAAGACTCAAACCCTGTAACTTCCAGATGAGAAGTTGCCCTCTCTACCAACCCATCCACCATACCCCTCTCCAATCAACCAAAAAGCACAATGACACACCAGCTGCTCCCAACCTCTTCCCCTCTAATTCAATTGAGGTAATTCTCAACCACCCAAATCTGCCTGAGCAACCCACCTGTAGGGTTGAGTTGAGTTGAGTTGGTTTTAACGTCCAACATCAGCACTATATAGGCTATATTGTGGATGGGAACCCACCTGTAGGAACGCCTTGGTGCTCGGGTGCTCCATGTGGCCTGACCAAGATTCAAACCTCGTAACTTCCTGATGAGAGGTTGCCCACTCTACTAACCAATCAACCCAAAAAGGACAATGACACTCCAGCCCTGCTCCTAACCTCTTTTCCTCTAATTCTCAACGGCCCAAATCTGCCTGACGAACCCACCTGCTGGAAAGCCTTGGTGTCTCCAAGAGGCGTGACAAAGATTCAAACCCCGTAACTCGCAAATTAGAAGTTGCCCAATTTATGAACCAATCCACAGTACACCTCTTAAGCACAATGACACCCCAAACCCGCTGCCAACCTCTTTCCCTCGAATTGAAGTAATTCTCAACCGCCCAAACCGGCCTGACGAACCGACCTGTAGGAACGCCTTGGTGTCTGGTTCCCTGACCAAGATTCAAACCCTGTACCCTCTCCAATCAACCCAAAAAGCACAATGACACACTAGCCCTGCTTCCACCCTCTTTCCCTCTAATTGAAGTAATACTCAACCGGGGTGAGTGAGTGAGTGAAATTCTCAACCGCCCGAATCGGCCTGACTAACCCACCTGTAGGAACGCCTTGGTGCTCGGGTGCTCCATGTGGCCTGACCAAGATTCAAACCTCGTAACTTCCTGATGAGAGGTTGCCCACTCTACCACCCGATTCACCGTACCTCTCTCCAATCAACCCAAAAAACACAATGAACTCCAGCCCTGCTCCTACCATCTTTCCCTCTAATTGAAGTAATTCTCAACAGCCCAAATCTGCCTGAGCAACCGACCTGTAGGAAAGCCTTGGTGTTTGAATGCTCCATGTGGCCTGACCAAGATTCAAACCTCATAACTTCCTGATGAGAAGTTGCCCACTCTACCACCCGATCCACCGTACCCTTCTCCAATCAACCTAAAAAACACAGCCCTGCTCCCAACCTCTTCCCCTCTAATTCAATTGAAGTAACTCTCAACCACCCAAATCTGCCTGAGCAACCCACCTGTAGGGTTGAGTTGAGTTGAGTTGGTTTTAACATCCAACATCAGCACTATATAGGCTATATTGTGGATGGGAACCCACCTGTAGGAACGCCTTGGTGCTCGGGTGCTCCATGTGGCCTGACCAAACCGGGCCTGACAAACCAACCTGCAGGAACGCCTTGGTGCTCGGGTGCTCCATGTGGAACTGGATGATGGTCTTGCACTGGCCCATCCTCACGCCCTCGGCCGCCTGGTTTGCCAGCGCCGTCGAGAAGACGAAGATCTCGCTCTGCTGCTGCATGAACGGAGGCTCGTGGGACGTGACCAGGCCCGCCTGCGGCTGGTGCAGCATCTGCTGATGTTGTTGCTGTTGTTGTTGTTGTTGTAACTGTGGTGTGTTCGCACCAACCGGACCCCCACAGCCCAGCATGGAAGACGGAGTGCTGGGGTTTGAACCCGGGCCATGTGTGTTGAGGGATGCGGGCTGCGGTGTGTGGGGTGATGACTTCCGGCTGTCTGGCTGACCGACTGACCCGGGCTTGCCGTTTTCGGTGGCCAGTTTGCCATCTGTCGGGGAGAGGATGGTGTATAAGAGATTGTATCATAACAGATCGTGCGTGTACTAGATGGAGATTTCAACTAAATAAGTCAATATTAACTTATTATCGGAGAGTGGTGGAGGGACGGGGGGCTGTTTTATACTAAAACATTTACCTAACACAGAGAGTTACCTAACACAGAGAGTCATAAATTAACAAATGTTATTCTATAGATGTTCCAAAGATACATATTTACAGATTAAGAAACGTTTGGTTTTAGATAGACATTCCAAAGACGGGAATTCACAGAATTACTTAGACTGCAGTTCATAAATACCGGTGAATTGCGTTGAAATAAAATTTTTAAATTACTAAGTCCACTCTGGTTTCTGGAAGAATAAATGGATTAAAATACTATGAGATATTAAGAGTTTAGAAACGTTTTTTGTTTACTTCTCCAAAATGCAACTGAGGCTGATGAAACAGAAGTGACACACGGAGAGAACTGGAATTTTTTCATCACCCAAAATTGCGAAATTAAACAATGAACACAAAATTGATATATATGAATTACCAACAACAATCAATTTAAGCTAAATCTAATTCTGTTTTTCTTACTATCAGTTTTCTTCTCGAGCTTTATTCTTTTGTTGTTGTTGTCCTCCGATTTCACAGATACTGCATCTGACATAGAGAAAGAAGAGCGGGTTAAAAAAAATGTTGAACGCACCCTAATGATAAGACTAAAAAATAGATAGCTATAATTTTCCTTTGATCAGTATGATAATTGATATGGTTTGAACTCTACCTCACCAGGTCAAGCAGCTAGTAAAACAGGTTACTCTGGTTACTCTGGTGTATCATACACTGATACAGTTATGGAGTTTACTTTGTGAGGAGCTCACTGATTGTTCAATCAATCTCTGCCTGTCTATCTGTCCATCTGTCTGTCTCTTTCAGGCTCTCTCTCTGTCGCTCTCTCACTCTGTCTTTGGCTCTTTCACATTCTCTCTTCCACTCTGTGAGAGTGTGTATGACAGAGAGGGAGAGAGACAGAGAGAGACAGAGAGAGAGAGAGAGACAGAGAGAGAGAGGAGAGAAAGAAAGAAAGACAGAGAGAGAGAGAGACAGAGAGAGAGAGAGAGAGAGAGAGAGAGAGAGAGAGAGAGAGAGAGAGAGAGAGAGAGAGAGAGAGAGAGAGAGAGAGAGAGAGAGAGAGAGAGAGAGATCCTCACCCGAGTCACCGTTGGGAATCTTCCTGGAGGGCGGTCTCGAGTCGCTGGACTTCCTGCCGCTCTCGTCCTCCTTGGCCTCCATCTTGATGTCCGCCGCGTCCAACTTGGAGAGTGGTCCCCCCTGCACCGCCGCGACCTCGGGCGGCCCGCTCAGCATCTTGGTCGCGTCCACGCGCTCCTTCATGGTCGCCGCGACCGTAGATCGCGACCGTTCAGTCGGGCCTCACCCGCTCGACCTTTGTTTGTAATCCCTGATGGTGATGATGGTGATGATGATGATTGATACGTCGTCTCCGACGTTTAAATGAAAATGAAAGTCTAATCTCTATAACGCTTACTTCAGATCAGTTTCAATGGTAGAATAGAATTCTTCACTGAGAAGCAGCAGATGAGATTGAGATCCTCAAATATCGGATCTCTTGCTCTCCTGTTGCTCTCTGACAACAGCGTGTTTTCTCTGTCCAATCTCCAGACCCTTCTGCAATATGCCTGAACTCGCTGGGAATGTATTGTTATGCCAAGGCTGTTACATAACTGTCACTGCTGCTGCTGTTGTTGTTGTTGTTGTCGCTGGCCATCGTGTGTTTAGCCGCTCATGCCTACTGTAGGCTGGCTAGGCCTACAGTATCCCCCCGGCTCCTGCATCCTTTACATGGGTGAACGACGGCACGGCGCAAGGGATGCCCACAACGTCAAGGTTTACCGTAGCAGCAGGCTTTTCCAGGAAAGAACGACAGTACTGTACTCTCACGCCAAAAGACCTGGATACCGATCTCGTACCGCGGCTCAAGTCCCAAAGTCCCGAAATTGCAATTTTCAAAAGGTTGCCAGTTTAGACGAGATCATGAAGATTCCGCCTGCAGATCCTTTTGCCGCAGCCTCAGACGGTTGTGTAATGAAGCAAACTCCATCATAATCTAACAAACCCCACACCTGTAGGTCTTGCTAATTGTGCGTCCAGATATATCCGCCGCTCCGCCAAGCAAGCTGTCGTGATCCGCGAAGCAAGCAACACGCAGCAAGCGCTCCGGTCTCGCCCAAAGCCTGAAGTCTGTAACCTGTATCGGTAGATCGATGTTCCCAGAGACAAACCGAGAGATGAGCAAGCGGTAGAGGCACCCGCGGCCGCTGCGCTCATTTGTTTACTTCATCAATCCTGGAAACACTGGGCGACAGGCAGGCAGTCTTGTGTCTTCCAGGCTTATCACATACACACAGCGTGGACTTGCCTGGATGTCTGGATGACAGAAAAAAACAAAACAAAAGGCGGTTCATTTAATATGATCTGTCATAGGCTATAATGATAAGCTAGAGGCTCAAATCAATACATATATTCCTCGCGATGAAAACATGGTTAATGTAATGTGTTTTGCTTGCGCTTAATCCTTCATCATCGAAGAAACATTGGCGCTGGTAGATTACATGGACTATTCTGTTTGGTATCGTGTCACCAGTAGGCTACTTTATATCTTGTATCGATGCGATGCTCCTATCGAATTAACGTTTACTTATTTATTTCAATTCATTAGTATAAGTATTACTGCTGACCCCCCCCCCCC
>RQTK01000045.1:807964-828279 GCA_003991915.1 Elysia chlorotica | reverse complement strand
GAGGGAGAGAGAGAGAGAGAGAGAGAGGGAGAGAGAGAAGGTAGACAGAGAGCAAAAAATTAAAAGAAGGAACGAAAGGCACAAATGGGGTGAGAGAAAGATATCCACAGAGAGAGAGAGAGAGAGAGAGAGAGAGAGAGAGAGAGGGGGGGGGAGAGAGCGTACTGAGAGGGATACAAGGAGAGAGGAAGAGGGAGAAAAAAAGGACAAAAGAGAGGTGAGTGATGTAACATGAGGACATCAACGAGAAGTGTAAGAAAAATCCATGGATAGAAAGAGGAGAGAGAAAGATGTATCGAGGAATAAAGAAAGATGGAGAAATAAAGAAAGTAAGGAAAGGCAGAGGAAAGAACACCGTGAAGATAGAGTTTCCTCGCTACAGCTTCCACGACAGTCGCTGTGACTAGTAGGGCTAGTTGTCAAACACTGAGGACCCAATAATCTAATGGAGATGAGCAGGGCGCGCTAGGGAGCTCAGTCGTTAGTGCTCCAGGCTGACGAAAATGAAGTCAGAGGTTCGAATCCCAAGTATTGCCCCACATCACGGTGTATACATAGGAAATTCTCCAGGCAACCTACTCAAAGGATGAAAATTTTTTACCGAAAGCCCAGTCATTAGACCTCTACAGATATACGAGGAGGTGGTGTGGTAGCACGTTCGATCTCTATCATCCTATGACTATTCAGCAGCAACACTAAAGCTTCGTAATCATAATTATTTTAATGGGTTGTTTACATCAAGCTAGGTCTTAGGAACACACCCGCCGCCTTGACGTTAGATTCTTTGAGAAACTTTGTGACGTGAAACTAATCAAAGATTACCTTAGGAAGATGAGTGGTACCCGAATCTTCCAGTCTTGGAAATCGATTGGCGAAGACCCCCCCCCCCCCCCCCTACACACACACACACACACACTCCTCTCCCTTCAATACATTTCCAGTCATTTGAAGCATCCGTAACCGTGTTGTTGATGTCTGTCTATGCACACACACACACACTCCCTACATACAAAATAATAGTGTGAAAAGCGGACTTTTCTCTCTTTTTTAAGGGATGGGGTCGTCGGGGTTGGGAGAGAGGGATTTCATATAAATAGAGAGACAGACAGACGGACAGTTATGAACGGGGAGGGGATTGTTTAAACAGCGAGATTATTTAATGAAAGAAAAAGAGAAAGGGAAAAAAAGGAAGGATCACGAATATAAGTTGGAAAAGTAGCTAAAAATAGCCACATAGACTTACAGAGGGATAGGGTAACGGATAGATTACACGTACATGTGCCATCGTTAATAACACAACAATAATAACAGAACCACTCAAAAACTACCATTTGATGAACAATGTCAATGCCCCTCTAATGAGCTACTTGTCTAATCTATTAACAACAACAGTCCAGAGTCTCAGAGTTATACTCACCAATACTGAAAGTATCACATCCAATATCCAAGAATTATTGACAAGTACTCCACTCGAATTAGTCCAAGCGTTTCTCCTTGTTAATCCAATGAATTATTCACTTTTTCTCTCATGTTCTTCCCTTTCTCCTTGAGAACAACAATGAATCTGGATGAAGGAGGGGGGAAAATCAAAACATTTAAAGAAAAAATCAAATTACCGATAGGGATGTACATTTACACATTTATCAAGATTATGGTTACGTTCATAACTTTGTAATAAAAAAATAAAAAAAAATAAAAAACTAAACAAAAAACAACAAGGACTTTCCCCCTTGAAAGATCCAATATAACTACATGTATGCACAAAACAAGCAACATATTTAATTGGCCAATTGTGCGACATAAACCTGTAACATACGTTGCGGGACTCTTGCAGATCTTGTATTAATGGGTTAAAAAACAAAATAAAACAAACCACGGATCCTTGGACTAGAGTCTGAAACACTTGCGCGTAACTAAATCAATACAAATGAACAATTACAAATACCCCCCTGGCCCAGAACTAGCCCGTAACCCCTCAGCTTCCAGTTCGATCCACAGCATATATAGCGTAATTCTCATTCTCAAACCAGATCTATTCATAAAGCGAAGTGTGACGTTATTCACAAGGCGGCGAGTTAAAAAGCGCAGGTGGGAATCAAAACAAAACAACGAACAGGTTAAAAAGCTGTGCACATATTGAAACAAAATATAAAATACACTGTATAATTATGTATGTATATTCAATTCGATTAGACAACGCTGCCCGTGCAACCTGCTACAAATGTGGTGCTTTAAACTGCAATCTATGTGAATAACTGAATCTAAAGAAAAAAAGAAAAAAAAAGAAAGAAAAAAAACAGCAACAAAAAATCGATAATACATTTTAGGTCTGCATGTTTCGCTGACGACTATATCAAACGAGGACGGACGAGTATGAGTTTGAGTTTGTTGTTTAGCAAGTCTGCACTATATAGGACATATAGTAAACGGGTCCCAAGACTAACATCTGACCATTTAACGTGCTTCTACACAGAGGCAGTGCGGAGATACTACGACTCCCATCTCAGCCGATCATATTGTACTGACACCGACCTAGACAGTATGGGACAAACTCCGACAAACACAGATATATGACTGATCTTGGCTTTCGTACCAAGGATCTCCCAATTGGAAGACAATCGCTCTTCCATTGCGACAGTTGGACCCCCCCCCCCCCCCCCTCTCCCCCCCGGTCGCCGTGAAGCCACCGTAAGTTTTTCTTACCTTATTCATAATCTTCCCTATTTTTTCTCCGTACCAGTACTATATATAAGGATTTTTTTAAATACGAGATATATATATATATATATAATACACTAGATCAAGGAGAATCTAAACAGTACAGCCTGTACACTTGAATATAACCTTGGATCCCCGTCTATAAAAATGGTTACATTATTAATAATACAGCATAATTTAAGCACAAAAGAATTGGAAAGGAAAATTAACTAACTAAAAAAATAAATAAAGAAATAAATATGATAGATTATACAAAAGAAATAAAATTTAAATATAGATATATGAGGTAAAATAGAGTTAGCTAGAACTGAGAGAGAGAGAGTGGAGAGAGAGAGAGAGAGAGAGAGAGAGAGAAGAGAGAGAGACAGACAGACAGACAGACACAAGAGAGAGACAGACCTTGAATATAACCTTGGATCCCCGTCTATAAAAATGGTTACATTATTAATAATACAGCATAATTTAAGCAAAAAAGAATTGGAAAGGAAAATTTAACTAACTAAAAAAATAAATAAAGAAATAAATATGATAGATTATACAACCCGTGCTCAATATAATTATCTAGAAACGAGACAGCACTAACGTACGTTTGGAGAAAGAAAAGAAAAAGGAAAAGACACAGAGAGAGACAGACAGGCAGAGACATACAGAAAAACAGACAGGAGTGCAAGCCTCGGGTTTAAACCTGTTGCCATCTTCAATTGTTTAAAGTACACACTGCTTACTAAATAAAGTATATAATACCCTCAACGATGCACGGTGGTGTATCCATCCAAAGCCTTTCGCGAACGCACCCAATCTATGTTTAAAAAAAAAAGGTGTATGTATCTATGTACTAAGTGTTAACCGTTTTGCACAGTTTGGCCAACGCTGTGCGGCTCCGGGGATTTCCACACAAAGCTGCGCATATCTGTTCACACTCTGTTGGCCATGGATTCTTTTCCGCTAAACAAAATGCAGTCAAGTTCTTATTTCTAAAGCTAATGCATATGTTTCACAAAAGAGACATGTGTGCGTCATACAACAAAAGATATATGTATCCTGCCACCAAATACGACATCTATCATCTATGTTTCTTTAAAAAAAAAAAAACAACAACAACAACAACAACAACAACAAAAAATACCGACATCTATGACTCCTGTCACCAAAAAACAACGTCCATGTATGCTGCTGCCAAAATGAAGATAACATTAACACCATGCGTGTTTTCTATTTTCTATTCTATAACCAACTCACACGAGTTGAAGTAGCACTTTGAGGAGAGATTGTGTGAAAGGATCTTTACTGTCCTGACATGGCACGGTGTGTCTATGGTCTTCTAGTGTACCAACTTACAGGATTCACGGTATTTAGCTACACGCTTAGCTTTTAGAAGCGTTATTCTCTCTCTCTCTCTCTCTCTCTCTCTCTCTCTCTCTAGGTCTCTGATCTTCTACCGTATCAACTATTAAACTTTAAAGGAGTCACAGTATTAAGCTTTGAGAACGGGGTGAAAAAGAAGATAAAAAAGGAGGAGGAGGAGTTTTGGGCATAATCGCGAAACGCCCGCAGCAATCTGAACATTGAGCTTTTCATTGGCATGTACGTTTCCTGTGATTATTAAAAGTAATGTACAGAAAGGACAAGAACGGAGGAAAGAAAAGAAAAAAAAAAACAAACAATAAAAACCCAACGAACAAACAACCCAAAAAGCACGACGTCCATTCATCGGCCAACAAGGCAACATAGAACGCCAGGGTAAAAACTCCAAGAGGTCGACCAAATTTGCCAACTTCATGCCAAAACGAAATTTTAGACCTTTAATTACAAACAGATTTTGGCTGTATTATACGTTGATGGTTGGCAGCGTTGATGGTTGGCAGCGTTGTCCAACGAGGCATACTGATCGTCAGGCCGAGGGGAAAGAGGGGCGGGGAGAGGAAACAAAGGGGACCCCGCCGTGTCTTAGAGTTGTCCCGCGGTAACGCCTCTACAGTGAGGGAGAAACAGAGAGAGAGAGGGAGAGAAAGACAAGGAGGGAGAAAGAGATATAATCGTGAAATGGTCCCAAGACTAACGTCTGACAAATGTTTGTAAAACCAGAGACTACGAGCAATGAATAAGACCTTGTTTACAAGATATCTCAGTCGGTATTGCTTTGCCGTTTGGACTGTGATGCAAGAGGTACGAGGTTCGAAACTTTACTAGAAACAAAGTTGTTAAAATCCGTAACGCCAATGATCAAACTTGGTCATAGATCTCACAGACTGACCTCAAGACTAACGCATGTCATTGTTATGTGCAGCGTTCTCCTGTTTCATCCCAAAAATCAGTCATTCGGACACTTGCAGTTCAGCACATCATTTCTAAGAACTGCCTCTTTAATTTAGCGCTACTTCACGTCTGGATCTTAAGAAATTAAGTTCTAAAGTCACCATGCGGTACCACAATGTCACCCCCCCCCCAGCAGTGAAGGAGAAATAGAGAAGGCGACGACGACGACGACGACGACAACAACAACAACCATCATCGTGGGAGCTTGAGGAGATGCTGTTTGGACAGCAGACTAGGACGAGATTATGGCAGTGACAGCTATAGCTCTCTATCTCTCTCTCTCCCCCCTCTCTCTCTCTCTCCTGGTTGCTTTTATCTAGACAGTTCCGTCTCTCTCTCTCCCTCTCTCTGTCTCCTTTATCTAGACATTTTTCTCTCTATCTTTCCCCCTAGATCTAGACCCAGCCAGTGTCTAGCGCTGCCCCCATAGCTGGCCCGCGAGGATAGAGGACAGAGGCTCCATTTGTCGGTGTCTAACGAGGCATGTTCTCCGCGCCATGCTTGGTCGACTCTGCGTGAGAAATCTGGCAAACGGAATGCTTCCAGTGGCGTTCTCCTCACAAGCAGGGACGGTTTAGTACACATATAATGATGTACCAGGAGAGAGAGAGAGAGAGAGAGAGAGAGAGAGAGAGAGAGAGCAGGCAAGATCTTTCTAGATCAAATAGTGGTTATGGGCCTCGATCTTTATGTCCAAAATTCATATCACACGTGTTTACGGTGTATCTCACATTGGCTTAGTTCAGATTGACAACAACGCTGATAACATGCCTGTGCCTAGAAGTCGAACTGTCAAAATTCAACACCAAAAAGACAAAATGCATACGATCTAGATCTATGCTTATTGAATGCACCCCATACTTTTTAATGCCGCAGAATACGATAGGCTGAGGAAACAACAACAACAACCACTGTACAACAACAACAGCAGCAACAACATCAGACCTAATTACACGTTATAAAGATGGATCCATCAAGTCCACAGAGTTTATGTTTTTGTCTTTTATTGGTATTATCCATAGACATATAACTATTATATAGTTATATAAATCTATGGTATTATCTTTTTTTTGTGTTTTTTAAATCCAACCTCCCGAACTCTTCCCACCCCCTTCATTTTCACTAATGAGAAAACATTAGTCCCAAGACAACACTTACGTTTGGCGATATTTATGTTTCTTACGACTTGGGTGGTATCCGCCTTTCTATCCGGTAATAAACTTGTAACTTGTAATCGCTTTAACCGTTTGGCTTCATTACATACATTTATTATGTGTCTTTCCTTCTTGGGGCCAAGAGTACCAGAGATTTTAGCAGGACTTTAAAGTTTAGTTCAATCCAAACAGACATTTAATGCTTAATATATCTCAATCTTCCATTGGGCTTGGGGGTGCATAAAGATCAAGACTTAAAGAGAGGAGGGGAGGGGGATCAATTTAGGAGGGTGCGGGGAACGAGAGACATACATAGAGAGATAAAGAGCGGGAAAGAGAGAGTGAGAGAGAGAGAGAGAGAGAGAGAGAGAGAGAGAGAGAGATCTAGAAGAACAAATATTCGGAGATGGAGAGAAAGAGAGAGAGAGAGAGAGAGAGAGAGAGAGAGAGAGAGAGAGAGAGAGAGAGAGAGAGAGAGAGAGGCAGGCAAGCAGGCAATAAGAAGATGGCTATTTTTGCATTTCCATCCCTACCCTTTTCCATCTTCACAGATAAGATATGGACCCCAAGCTGAAATTATTCCTAGATTCGATCCTCGGACCTTCTGGTCGAACTCTGCCGCTGCATCCAGGAGTTGCATTATGATTTCTTAAGCGAGCCAGGCCAACACCTCAAAAGGAGCGGTCTCTGTGTATCGATCTCCTTATAGAGTGAGTGGCCCCAGTGAGGGATTCGCGGGGAAAAGGTTTAAGGAAAAGGGGGGGTGGGGGGTGAATCGTATGAACAGGAGATAAAATAATATAGAGACGAGGGACCTGGACTCAACACTTGCCGAACAGAATCTCCCTAGAGGGGAACCTAGGAGGCGTTAAAACCAGAGAGAGAGAGAGAGAGAGAGAGAGAGAGAGAGAGAGAGAGAGAGAGAGAGAGAGACCTCAGGAGGGGAATGCAGTTAGCGTTACTGGACATCGATGTCAAAGTTCCCGGGTTCGAATCCCGGTCGAGCAGCCCTGGTTCATGTTCGTAATCGATACTACTGATTGGATCGTAAGGTCCTCGGTGCGGTGCATACTGCGTGACAGAGAAGGGGGGTAGGGTGGTGTTGAGGTTCCACTGAGGGTATGGAGAAAGGTGCTGATGACGCATCAAGCCGGCTGAAAATGTTCAACCACACCGCACACACGGCGGACTTTGAAATTCCTAAAGTTAACATAATTATATTTATCAAACTGCTAGAAAGCAAGATCCATGCTGACACTCCGGGTACCCCCCCCCCCTTTATTTTTCTTCAAACCCCCTTTCCAACCTCCTTTCCCTCCTCTACAAACCCACACACACACATACATGTACTTTTCATTCTTTTTGTTTCTTAACTCCATTTCATTCCCTTTTATTTATTTTTTTAAAAACTTCATTTCTGCCGCTTCTCTCTTAAAAAATAAAATCTAATCCACATTTCTCCCCTTTCTCTGCTTTTATCTTGACAAAAGATCAGGCCTGCCTGAATAGAGGAAAACATTTTAAGTTAGCTCCACCAGCAATTTGAGGCAAGACCTGAATACAGGTTAGACTTGGAGTCTCGCCTCGGGCTACGGCTCTAGTCGCAGGAACAATCGCAGAGCTAGGCCATAGGGCTGGATAGAGAGAGAAACCCACCACCGGAACGGCGCACAAACACACGGAGAGGGAGGGGGGGGGGATAGATAGAGAGGTGGAGAAGGTGGAGGGAGACATACAGGAGACAGAGAAGGAAGGCGATGTAAAGAGAGGGTACTAAGATGAGAGGAAGACGTCGACGGAAAGGGAGAGGAAGAGAGATAGAGAGAGGAGGAAAGAGTGAAATGGAAGCAAGGAAATGGAGAGAAATAGAAAGATTCGTGGAGTTGGACCAAGGTAGAGACATAGAAAGTGTTGGGTGAAGAGACAGAGAGTTACCGGGTGAAGGGGCAGAACGGTGTGTAAGTTTAGAACATAGTTATAAATAAATTCGAAATCAGAGGAGGAGATTGTGGAATGCTCATTTCCAAAATCATTTCACTATTCTTCTTCGTCGTAAGAGGAAAAAAAAACGCGTGGAAAATTAACGGGAGGAGGTGTATAAAACGTGGACAGGTGAAGCGCATTTACGTTGTACAGCGGTGACGACAGTCTTGTTCTTTGTAAAAACTCTCCTTGACTGATGTCTCACAGGTTCCCCAAGTAGGATCATACACGATGACGGGACTCAAGACTTACGCCTGACATCCACAATACATGTATTACGTGCAGCGGTGCCTCTGCTAGTATTCTGCCACAAAAGACAGTGAGGGGATACCAGGTCTCATGTCGAAACTCGTCACGTGATACCGACACTGATCTAACGAGTGTGAACGAAATCTTAAGAAATAAACAAACCCCTTCATGTGCTCGAACCGGGCACCTCCCGAATGACTAGTAGGTTCCCCAAGGAGGAACATGACGGGACCCAAGACTTACGCCTGACATCGACAATACATGTAGTACGTGCAGCAGTGCCTCTGCTAGTATTCTGCCACACTGAAGTCCGTGAAGGGATACCAGGTCTCATGTCGAAACTCGTCACGTGATACCGACACTGATCTAACGAGTGTGAACGAAATCTTAAGAAATAAACAAACCCCTTCATGTGCTCGAACCGGGCACCTCCCGAATGACTAGATGGCCAACGCTTACTTGAGACTGCACACCGCCCCCTTGTCCCCACATTGAATTCACAAGTATATCCCAGGCCTAGCCAGTAGACCAACAAGGCTATGGTGAAAAACTGAAACTGCAAGGAGGGGGGTATCTAGGAGTCTAGGAGACAGGTGAAGCGCATCCGCCTGGCTCAGCTGTAATAATCTAATCTGACGCCCCGCTCCGTGATTCACCCTGATTCACCGTGATTTATGGCGCTGTCACAGTGGCCACCACAACACAGATCTCGCGATCAACGCGGATGATAATGGGTAACGTGATCGCGCCCTTTGTTCTTAGGCACGGGGTTTGTCTGGTTGCTAATCGCTGATTATCAGTTCCGTAAGTCTAGGGTATAGAACTAGAATCTAGCTACAGTTACGATTGGACGTTGGTGCATACCGACTCTCTTATACCTATCGTATTCCTTTCCGATATATGTAAGCCCTCTGAGTGGAGTTGAGTTGGTTTAACGACCAACGTCAGAACTATATAGGCTAACTTGTGGGCGGGACCCAAGACTAACGTCTCACAATTTTTATGTTCTGCCACACACGAGATAGGGCGGGGAAACCATGAATCCTGTCCCAGCCGGTCACATTTATCTGACACCGTCCCAACCAATAAGAGCGAAATTACCGGGGATCGAACCAAGCACCCCTCTGGTAGGCCCACTATAAACATATTCCCCCCCCCCCCCAACCCCCCCACCCCTGGTATTCCCCCCCCCCCCCCAAACTCTCTATCTCTTTCTTTGCCTCTGCCTCCCTCTCTCCGAGAGTTCTACATACCCCCCTACTGAGTATTGACTTTTTGAGTTGGTTCAACGTCCAACATCAGCACTACATAAGCTATATTGTGGACGGACCCCTACTCAGTATTATACTATAGGCCTTGCAATTCACACAACACAAAACGGATGATACAATAACGCGCCTCAAACATGGAGTTTTATTGGCTCCACAGGTTGAGGGCACGATTTTGATTGGATGCTGGTACCACGGTGCAGTTTCACTCCCCTATCGTCTTCGTTTTTGATAAAGAGTCCGTTATCGCAAAACCTCTCAAGAGGAACACTGTCCCAGTGACCAAATGGTGACCACACGGTGACCACACTAAGACAAGTGACAATGGCCGGGTTGTGTGACTGTGCGCTACATAATTATCAGCTTGAGTTGAGTTGGTTTTAACGTCCAACATCAGCACTATATATTGCTATGTTATATTGGAGCTTCCTGGACTTACAGTGATAATTCACAATTGTG
Organism: Elysia chlorotica; assembly: GCA_003991915.1. Taxonomy (NCBI): domain Eukaryota; kingdom Metazoa; phylum Mollusca; class Gastropoda; family Plakobranchidae; genus Elysia; species Elysia chlorotica. Next base: position 818,132 of record RQTK01000045.1, on the reverse strand, counting down.
CAAGTGAGTGGATGTGGCGAATCCGGAATTTGTATTAATTTTCCAAATCCACCAATCCGGAAAATGTACACAGCCTTTGCTAGTCAGATATAAGCAGCTTTCCTGTAAAAAATGAAATAAAAAGGCAGGATGTGCCGGTTATCAATCCAAAATACACACATTTGCTCTGGAGAGAGAGGGGGAGAGAGAGAGAGAGAGAGAGAGAGAGAGAGAGAGAGATGGTTAATTGTTCTGGTTGTTTCCCTTTATGTTGTCTTTCTCTATGATTATCTATCTGTCTATCATTCTATCTATCTATCTGTCTATCTGCCTGTCTCTCACTCTCCATCTTTAAATAAGTTGCCATAATTATATTCGAGCGTCTAAACCTACATGTCCTTTTACTTCGTATCTCAGAAAAGCAGAAAAGCTGAAACAAAGACAATACTTCCTTATCATGACTCATAAGTAAAACGCTGAAGTAGATAAAATATCATCGGATAGTCTTATTCGTATATCTTAAGACGTGTCGTAAGCTTACCCCAACGTTGTACTTACCATCCCTTATCAATAAATCGATTCCGATACACGTCAAGGGGGAGGATAGGGGGGGGTAGTGGATAACACTGAAACACAATAACCTACTGTAACTGTACATTGCATTGTGTTAGGGAAGGCGGTTTAATCTGGACGTTTGTCAACACTGCAAAGTCCCGTGAACATTGGTTCGATATGATATCAACAGACAGGTGAGCTAGATCTAGAGTTCGGGGGAGAAGGAAAACAGGGAGAAAGAGAAAGAGAGAGAGAGAGAGAGAGAGAGAGAGAGAGAGAGAGAGAGAGAGAGCAGCTCAAAACAATCCTTGGGAGGAGAAAGCAAATTGAAATGTCTCTCTACCTCTCTCTCTCTTGTGTTCCTTTTTGTCTGCCTCTCTCTCTCTCTCTCTCTCTCTCCTAAAAAATTATCAACGAGCACAGCATCCTGTTGCGATGCTGACCAGACAGTATTAAAGCAAAACAAAAACAAAACAACGAGGCAGTCAGAGCGGGAATCGAACCCGCAACACTCTACTTAGATAAAGCTGTTCACATTCTATCGACACTAACAAAACAAGTAAGGTGGAAAAGTAAAAGGCAACCAGCTAGAACGGGGATCGAACCCATAACCCTCTCTGATTCTACCTTTGGACATCCCCCTCCTAAACCTAGCACTCTGAAAAGAAAAAAAAGGTTTTACAGGACACACCAACAAACACAGCTCCAGACATTACATCACCCTATTTAGTTAACCATACGGTTGGTATTGGACTGATGGTACTTCTATCTAACCATGGCTTAAAAACCCAAAGACAGTCAAAGCTACTCACCCATATGATAGATTTTCTATCTAAACTTGGTTTGAAAACCCAAAGACAGTCAAAGCCACTCACCCACTTGGCTAGACTAATGGGGCAACAGGTGGGTGCAAATGTACGAGCGAGATGTTTTATAATAATAATTTAACGAACATTTTTTTGTGAACATGATTCTCTCTAGGGCACCGTATTACATTTAAAAAAAGTATGGTAAACTTCGTGCATCCAGTTGGTACATTTGTCCTGGATATATCCAACATTATGCAGGCGCGTTGGATATCCCCATATGTAGTGCATGTGCTCTAAACTGACATGCTCCAGGACGAGAAGATACAACAGATTCGTTTGGAAAACATGAACATTCTACAAGCTTTATTGTATCATGTCTGTGTGTTTGTGTATTTGCGCTGATAATTGGTTGGGAAATAAGCAGGGTTGGTTTTGGTTGTTGCTTAAACGCCCAACGTCAGCACAATATATAGGCTATATCGTGGACGGGCCCCTGACAAGTCAAGTGATGATGCCACACACGAGACAGTTCGGGGATACACGAGTCACATTATACTGACACCGACCACAAGGGGGCGAGATCGTGGACCTCTCGATTGGGGGACCAACGCTCTACCACTTAAGCCAGTTCGACCCCCGGTAAGAGGAAGAGGACACTAACATTCATTTGTAAAAATTCAACGAAATAATATATTTTATTACCGAATCAATTTAATTGTGTGCGCGTGTGTGTGCGTGTGTGTGTGTGTGTGTGTCTGAACGGTATAAATTAACAAAAACGAAATAGGCACACATCCGAGACATCGATTTCGAGAGTTCGCCGACCCAGTGTAGGCCAGGCTCTCAGCCCAGCTGCTGCTGCATCAATGACAGACAGACAGACAGACTGGGTGAAAAAAAAGGAATAATTAAAGTTTTAAAAAGCTTCGTTGAAATATATGATAATATTGTAGGATTGTATATATGTGTGAGAAAGAGAGCGAGGAGAGAGAGAGAGAGAGAGAGAGAGAGAGAGAGAGAGAGTAGCACACACCAACAAACACAGCTTCAGACATTATATCACATAGTATTTAGTTAACCATACGGTTGGTCTTGGACTGATATATTTTCTATCCAACATTGGTTTAAAACTCAAAGACAGTCAAAGCCACTCACCCACTTAGTTAGACTAATGGGGCAACAGGTGGGTGCATGTTTGAGCGAGACGTTTTATAATAATTTAACTAACATTTTTTATGAACATGATTCTCTCTAGGGCACCGTATTACATTTAAAGAAAGTATGGTAAACTTCGTGCATCCAGTTGGTACATTTGTCCTGGATATATCCAACATTATGCACACACGTCACAAAAGATCAATAATTTATTATTGTCAATTGAGAGATATACTGGAGTGAATGCAGGCGCGTTACAATATCCCCATATGTAGTGCATGTGCTCTAAACTGACATGCTCGAGGACGAGAAGATACAACAGAATCGTTTGGAAAACATGAACATCCTACAAGCTTTATTGTATGTCTGTGTGTTTGTGTATTTGCGCTGAACATTGGTTTGGAAATAAGCAGGGTTGGTTTTGTTAAAATGTTTGTTTGTCTGTAGCTTAATCGTCCAACGCCAGCACTTTATAGGCTATATTGTGGACGGGCCCCTGACAAGTCAAGTGATGATGCCACACACGAGACAGTTCGGGGATACACGAGTCACATTATACTGACACCGACCACAAGGGGGCGAGATCGTGGACCTCTCGATTGGGGGACCAACGCTCTACCACTTAAGCCAGTTCGACCCCCGGTAAGAGGAAGAAGAGAGGTAAAGAAACTAACATTCATTTGTAAAAATTCAACGAAATAATATATTTTATTACCGAATCAATTTAATTGTGTGCGTGTGTGTGTGTGTGTGTGTGTGTGTCTGAACGGTATAAATTAACAAAAACGAAATAGGCACACATCCGAGACATCGATTTGGAGAGTTCGCCGACCCGGTGTAGGCCAGGCTCTCAACCCAGCTGCTGCTGCTGCATCAATGACAGACAGACAGACAGGCAGTGGGTGAGAAAAAAGGAATAATTAAAGTTTTGAAAAGATTCGTTGAAATATATGATAATATTGTAGGATTGTATATATGTGTGAGAAAGAGAGCGAGGAGAGAGAGAGAGAGAGAGAGAGAGAGAGAGAGAGGGGGGGGGGAGAGAGAAGGGAGGCAGACATGCAGCTAACCGGGAAGAAACATACGAGTACTACATGTATTATTTATAATAAGTACAGCGACAGCAACCGAGAAATCCACCCGTCTTTAATCTTCTTGCAGACAAATAAAGTACAATACACCGAGTAATGTCCAAACACACGCAACAGATGTATGAACTACTCAAGCCCCAAATCACGGTGTCGCGATAAACTAAGAAAGCTGTGACCAGCCACACTTAAGGCAATTAAATGCGACATGTCTTATTATAATTGTAGATATAGCATGTGAAAATCAACGAGTGTGATTCAACTGTTTAACACAATAATAATTATGATAAGTTTGCTTTGTTGGTGGTCTGGACAGAGTTTGAGGGGTGACTGTGTTGGGTTTTTTGCTAGTCCAACGCCAGCAGCGAGGACGTATCGTGGACGGGTCTCAAGACTACTACACTGATATGATGTGGGATGCGTTGCTTGTTCTGTTTGTTTTTCCTCTTCATTGTGGTTCGGGTTAACTAACAATTTATACTGAACCAGAACGCTCTAAAAAGACCATGACTTTTCAGATAGTATTAAGCGAAACCCAGGGTGTACTAACTATAAATATGTTAACTTTTAAATCATCACCCTTTATATAATCATGTATATATCTCCCCTATCGATCCTCACTCTACATCTTTATCTCACTGTCTTGAAATTTCTTTTTCTCTATATATCTTCATATACATGTATATATCACTCAACATCTCTCCCCCCCCCCCCCCCCCCCCCCCCACACCCCTCTCAAACCAGCTGGCGGCACGCACTGATTGTTCCGTGTGTAAGGCGATCACCTGACCCAAATCCTGGGGGTTTATCCAGTCTATATAACCCACTTAGCAGAGGTCACATTACCTTTACAATACCGCTACATACAGTATTTCCACATTACCTATACAATACCGCTACATACAGTATTTCCACATTACCTATACAATACCGCTACATCCACGACAGTATTTTCAGAGGGTGTGAAATAGAAGTACATGTACTAATCTGTAGTCTCTCATGATCTAGACAAGTCCACATTGTACTAGTTTGTTACCACAGATCAACACTGCAAGCATGCAGCGCGCTGCCTTTGGTTGGTTTTTAAATGGTTGAGTGTCAGATTGTCCATATCGATCCGGACACCTCCAGATAGAAGAGTCAACTCCTCCACGTCAATGAATTAACGAATGGTGAAGATGGTGTTGGTGGGGATGGTGATAATGATGACACAAAAGTAGAAGATAGATAGATAGATAGATAGAGAGAGAGAGAGAAAGACAGGGAGAAAGACATAGCCGACACAGAGACAGATACGTACAAAACCACAAAAAGAAGAAAACAGGCACTCATACATGTATAAGATACTCCTTTAATGGCACCCAAACTAAGATTTCGCTTTAGAGCCAAAATAGCCAGTCAGAGAGTCAGAGAGAAATCCCTCAATGGGTACTACCGCTTACCACTTAACCGCCCCCCCCCCCCCCCCCCCCCCCCCCACCAGTGGACAGGGGAACTAACCGGCAGTGGTTCTAACTCGGCCATAACCTTGACCGGCGCAGGTGGCCCGGCCCTCAACAAAACACCGTTAGAGTGTAGTCCACCCTAGCCTTCTGCCTCTACACGAAAAAAAAGCAGTGGAGAGAGAGGTAGTGGGAGGGAGGGAGAGAGCGAGAGAGAGGGAGAGAGAAAGAGAGAGAGAGAAAGAGAGAATAAGATTTAGTTGGTTGCTCTTAACGTACAAAGACTAGCACCATGCAGGCAATATCGTTGACGGGCCCCAAGACAAACGTCTCAAAATTGTATGTGCTGCCACACGCGAGACGGGGCAGGGAGATCTGAACTCATCTCCCAGCCGGTCACGTTATACTGACGCCGATCTAACCAGTAGAGGGGTTAGGAAAAAGAAGAGAGAAGGGAAGTGTTCTTGGTTATGAGCGCTTGGAGCTCACTCGGTAAGTGCCCTTATTCGACTGGTGAGCTTGTGGTTCCGAGGTTCGAATTTTTCCCCTTATTTCTCTTTAAAAAATCACCACCACCCTTAATTTTTTTTTAAATTACAATACTAATAGGCCGGTCTCTCTCTTACTTATACTTTTTGTTTGTCAGTCTCTCACGCTTACTTAGTGACTATCTGGAACTCCCCCCCCCCCCCTCTCTCACTCTCTCCCCGACCTCTCTGACTAGCGTACTCACACTCTCGGCACCTTACTGTTAGAAAGGCTGTCAGATTCCTCCCCATGATTTATGAGCTCACCGTGAAAGTATGCTGAGATAAACCTGCTCCACTAAGCACTCACTCTGCCCTCCCCACTCCCCCGCTAACACAGTATAATACACTCTGATCTTTTTTTCCCGTACCAAAATGTATATTCTTTTGTTTTTAAATCAAACACTTAGCAAAATGAATACACCCAAAATCGCGTATGCCTACTATACTCAAAACAGTTCTCAACGCGCCATCATTCTTCTCCCCCCCCCCCCCCCCCCCCAAAGCTATACATGTATATTTCTATAATTAATACACATAAAAACGCGTATGCCTACTACTACTACTACTACTATACTTAAAACAGTTCTCAATGGGCCATCATTCTTCAAATCTACCCCACCCTCTCTCTCTCTCTCTCTCTCTCTCTCTCTCTCTCTCTCTCTCTCTCTCTCTCTCTCTCTCTCTCTCTCTCTCTCTCTCCCTCTCTCTCTCTCTCTCTCTCTCTCTCTCTCTCTCTCTCTCTCTCTCTCTCACTCTCTCTCTCCTACCAGTACCAGCAGAACACAGAACAGTGAGCAGTGGAACCTTGACAGGGCGAACTTGCTCCAAAGCCTAACAGAACTCAGCTAACTCATTCAGAGTCCAGTGATGAATGGGGGCAGTGAGACTAGGCCTGGCCCATGACCGCACGGGGAGAGAGACGCTGAATATAGAGCTGTGAAAGTTACCTGTCAAGATAGAGAGAGAGAGAGAGAGAGTGAGAGAGAGATAGAGAGTGAGAGAGGGAGAGGGTGAGAGAGAGAGGGAGAGAGAGGAGAGAGAGGAGAGAGAGAGTGGGGGATATGTGTAGATGCGGGGGAGAGATAGGGGAGTACTTAGAAGTAGAGAGAGGAAGGGGAGATTTTCAAAGAGATGCAAATGTAAAGAAGTGAGATGCAGAGAGAGGGAAGAAGTAATCAGTATGAAGGAGGGCGAGGAGTATTGTAAGAGGGGGAGACAGGGGGAGAGAAGGTAGGGAGACAGATAAAGAAGACAAAAACGGACAATGATAAGTTTTACAGTTTAAACTGTAACCCATTCCAATTTTGTTTCAATCCCTCCCCGAGTCTGAAACATGTGTGCCACTAGCACATAACAGCCACAAAGAAAGACAAAATAATCCACCTTGTTCCCACATTCAACTTAAAATCATCTCCAATACAAATCGAAGCAGGTTCACAACCAGAGGAAAAAAAGACACGAACACAGTTGTTGAGGGGGGAAAACCCGGACCAAAAACTAAACAAAAACCGTTGATACCAAACGGCAAAAGTTGGGTGGACTAATGTCAGCTGAGTTGTTTACTTGCTAGTCGAGACCATGGCCTTGTTGAAAAAGGGGACCGTGTGTACTAGTACAGTGTGGCCAGGTAGGTTTTTTGTTGTTGTAGGACTAGTAGTAGTAGTAGTAGTAGTAGTAGTAGTAGTAGTAGCAGCAGCAGCAGCAGTAGTAGTAATTAGTAGTAGTAGTAGTAGTAGTAGTAGTAGTAGTAGTAGTAGTAGTAGTAGTAGTAGTAGTAGTAGTAGTAGTAGTAGTAGTAGTAGTAGTAGTAGTAGTAGTAGTAGTAGTAGTAATAAAGAGAGGAATACGCACAACTTAGCAACTAAGGGACACAATAAATCAAACACAACTAGAGTTTAAAAAATACATGTATACGTTACGCCTTGTAGTATCATTAATAGACTGTTCTTTCTACTTTTGTTTATATCACTGATGAAGCCATTAAAGGCGTAACGTATACATATATTTTTAACTCTAGTTGTGTTTGATTTATTGTGTCCCTCAGTTGCTAAGTTGTGCGTATTCCTCTCTTTATTATTATATTACTCCTATTACTTGCGCACATGCATCTACTGTTAGGTCCTTAGCAACTGAGTAGGTGTACTCTTAAGTGTTGTGCTCTTTATTCCTTTTTGGATAAATTTTTATAGTAGTAGTAGTAAAAATAATAGCAGCAGCAGCAGCAGTATGGTGATGAGGAAGGAGAGCATTGGCAAATATTATAGATATACAATACAAAGTTACACATGGATGTAAATAACATGATATTCTAGAATTATATTTATATAACCCAGCCCCTCTCTCCATATCTTTTACCAACTTTACTTTTCTTTTCTTTTTTAACACACACAAAAAGTTTATAGACAATCCCTCTCAACACAACACCCAAAACATAATATACACGCACAAACCTCTAGTGTATTACTCCTTTCTTTTTAAATTTCCTTTCCTTTATTTACCCCAAAACTAAAGCTCCCCCACAGAGAGAGCTAGAGAGACAGCCATGTCCGTAGACCAAGCATGACGTGTTATCATATTATTCCCCAGTCTACGACTCTACGTGGGTCTCGCCAACAATCCCCCAACAACTTGCCCAAACTAACACAAGTACACAACACAAGCGCTACAGTCGCTTAAACACGGGGCTAGGGATAGGGCTAGGCGGCACACAGGCAACGCAAGGCGCAGAGGAGCAAGAAGCAACTCGGAGAAAGATTAAAGCTTCGAGGAACGGAGAGAGAAAAAGAAAAAGAAAAAGAGGAAGAAACGGTGGAGAGCAAAGGGAAACAACCCACGGTGAACAAAGGCTGGCGGGATATTGTCCTCTTCACCCCGACAGGAACTCTATACGGTTCCTAATCCTCTAGGAAGGTCCCCCCCTCAACCCCTTTTTTCCTTTCTTTTTATTTCTCTTAACTTATCCTAGTACCCTCCCCCCCCCCCCCCGCCCCTCCTTTTTTTTTTCGCCCTTAGCCTATCCTAATATCTCTGTCTCTCTCCTGTTTCGGTCTGTGTGTGTCTCTCTATCTCCTCCTCCTCCGAAGAATTCTTTTTTTTTTTTCATTTCAAAAACATATATTTCTCCCCTGTTTCTGTCTGTTTCTCCCTTCTACCACAAAGCAATAGCTACTTCAAACGAGAAATATACTGCTTTTCTTTTCATTTAACCCCAATGCTTCTCTCTCTCACCCCTCTATATGGACTGAAGATACCTGAAAAGTCGGAAAGACAGAAGATAGATAGAGAAAGAGAGAGAGAGAGAGAGAGAGAGAGAGACTTCAAGCATGACTGACCCCAGCCCTGCTTCATACTGCTCAGTCACACAAGAGTTACAGAGTTACAGAGTCCAAGTTACAGACACTACAGAGGACAACATGTATCACGGCCTGGGCTGTACAGACAATGTCAGACTTGAGGGTTAGCCCAGACGGGAGTCAGTAGAGTCAAAGGAACAAGCAACGTGAAGAAAACACGTCGCATTTATAGATCATCGGTGGGTCATAGGCGAAAGAGAGAACTCGACTAACTAGTCTAGCATGCATACATTCAAGCTGTATAGTTATTAGTACATTGTACTTATGTATAATTATCATTACCGATGCTAGTATAGAGGTATAGGACAGAGAAGAAGACTGGCGAAAAATGAGCGTTGCATTGCAAAGAATAGTCGGTAGGGCAAAGACGATAGAGAGAAAAGGCTAGGGTTCAACTAGACAAGCACACACAGGCACAAGTTGTATAGTAAATCGTTTATCTAAATAGCGCTTGTGGCATGAGAGAAAGAGACAGACAGACAGAAACAAGGAGAGAGATACAGAGAGAGAGAGAGACAGACAGAAACAAGGAGAGAGATACAGAGAGAGATACTACATGTACCATAGTTTGCAGAGGTATGGCGTAGAGAATAAGACTTTAGTTACGGATACAGAAGCGTCGGATACAGAAGCGTCGTATTATAGATCAGGCGGTGGGGAAAAGACGGTGGCAATAGCGGGCTAGGGTTCGACAATACCGGCATACACAGACACAAGTTGTATAGTAAATTATACGTGACTACCGAAAATAGCAGAGATAGGGAGCGTCGGATAGTTCACACAAACGGTAGGACAAAGGCCGTTCTTTAGCTCTGCATGAGGAAGTATAAGAATGACTTTATCAATTCATTCTTGGGGAAATATAAATTGACATGCCCATTTACATTAAAAATAGATAATACGTATTACACAAAAATACAACTATATATCAAAAATATAGTAAAGAACATGGGTCCAGATTGATCCAGATTACTAATACTAGACCTAACTCATAAACCGAGCCTGGGGGTCCTAATAGTTTAAACTGTCATACAACAATTATCTAAAGGGAGAGGGTGCAGTAACAGTGACAGCAGTAACCAGTACATGTATTAGTTGTGCCCGAAATAGCATTGGTAGCATTGATACATTAGCATCACCAACAGCAACGACAGGAGCAAAATATGCAGATATACAGGACAATGAAAAATAAGAGGTCGAAGTATTGGTTAATAGCCTATGATTGAATGCCCTCCCACCCCAACCCCACCCCACTGG
>RQTK01000045.1:797964-805464 GCA_003991915.1 Elysia chlorotica | reverse complement strand
ATAACTAAAATACCAAAGGATAGGATCGAAAGTACCCTAGAGGCTAGAGGTCGCGACAACAAGATTATGATTTCAACTTGTCTGAAGAGTGAAACGTGGTAACTTCCAATTCGCCCCAAGGCGCCTCAACACGAGTTGCAATCTTACGGCGACGTTGTACTTACGACCCATAGTTTTGGTGTGGCTCTGGTTGATGTACAAAGCTATGGCAGATTTTTACTTACAGAGTAGCATCACTATATCTTCGTGCTGCTACTAGGGCCTACTTGGCTGCTGTCACTACAATGTTCTCCTCCATAAGCGTTCTTAACGTTAACTGGGGCCTGCAGTCTCAGACTACACCGTCTACATGCTGTACTGATGAAACTACAATGTACCAGTAGCACATTTCGGTAAATGTTTGATAACTTGCAGTTAAAACAACAACACAACAGCAACAGCTGTTTGGTACAGCAGAAAAAGGAATTTGAATAAATGATATTTAAGAGAAACAGTTTCACTAAATTGGACAATAAAGTACACATGGTGATCTTGATACAAATGTATATATATAGTACCAGTAGCACATGTCGGTAAATGTTTGATAACTTGCAGTGGTACAGTGTATAGCTGTTTCACGATATTGAGTTAAAAACAATATCAACAACTGTTTGAGATAGTAGACAAAAGAATCTAAATAGGTGAAATTTAAGAGAAACGTTTTCACTAGATTGGATAAGTAAAGTACACATGGTGATCTTGATATAGTGTACTATGTGTACATGACTACCCATAAGTCTATCCAACTCAGAAATCTTGCCCCACCAATACTTTAGGTCTCAGAGCATACAGATTATGGAACTTAGTCTTAGTTGAAACAAAAGTCTCACGGATAGACTACACAACAAGTCGTCTGTTGTTTACTATCAATGACATGCTGTATTCCACCAATCCTAGCATAACAAGCTCTTTTGCCCCTCTTTTACTGCTCTCTTACAGACATTTTGTTAGAGAGTCGCGTGATTGCAAGGAAACCTCTTTAACTTGGAAAACATTCTGTTAATTATTTCAAAGTTCAATGCTTATCATAGGACACCATTTCACATAAAAATGGAAATTTAAAATTGAATGAAGTGAATCCCTTAAATCTATTACAAACAGACATACTGCTTTGAGTTCGACAATGGCAGTAAGAATATAGATCGGAATCTGGGCTTTTTAGCTGTCAGCTTTGTTGTTTTTTTTTTCTTTCTAAATTCCTTGTTTTGATTGATTTAAAGGACATCTTTAGGAGTACCCTATGTCTAGAGTTAGTAGACTTCTATTCCACCCCCTGAATTATAAGATTGAGAGTGTGTCTGTGGAAAGGGAACTGGTCGGGTCGGTGTTAGTGCAATGTGACCAGCTGAGATAGGAGTCGTGGTATCCCTGCCCTGTCTCGTGTGTGTCCGCACATACAATTGTCAGACGTCAATCTTAGGATCAGTCTACTATATATAGCCTATTCAGTGCTGAAGTTGGACATTAAATCAACTTGACCGGTGGAAATGGGGTCCGGTATTGATAAAGGAACGTGATCAATATCTTATAACTGTGTTTGATTTATAAATGTCTGTTTTGAAAATGTGGATACACCGTTTCGACAACACAATACTCGTCGGTCTAGATAATTATTGATATATATCTCGCGGAATGAAAGGATCAACAGACACCATCAAAATGTTGCATATATCACAGCAACATCCGCTACAATAGCAAGATCTAAATCTATAGTCTACATATATTGAGGGGGGGGGGATACCATTGATATCAAAATAATGGTCCTATAGATCTAGACCTCTAGAAATGTAGACTCAATCTAAAAACAGTCAATACCTAGATCTAGATCCTCCATAAAAAAGTAAACGCTGGTACTCAGTGCAATCTATTTGCGCTGGGTCTTATTAAAACTAGAATTAAGATCTAATCTAAATCTATAATAATTGTAGAATCCAAACTCTATACTTTAGAACATTAGATTCTAGATTCTAGATCTCCATGCCATGACAACAAACAGCGAGAGAATGAAACTCTCGAATCCCAGATCAAAATAAAAAGAAAAACTGTTTTGATTTCAAGTGTCTCAAACTTTACTTACTTTACCTCGAATGTTAAACTCCTTGTTGAATCCTCGGAATCGCCTGTCTTTACGTACTCCAGATTTAAAAGTCTCGTCAACAGTCTGGCATCTTGTAAGTTTCCCCTCTTACTAGTCACTAGATCTAGATCTCTATTGTACTCAAGCGCTAACTGTGTAACACCAACACTAGAATCTAGTAACAGAGCGCCGTAAATCTAGATCACAAGGGGAGTTAAAAATACACAAAATAAAGTAGAGTAGAGTAGTCCGCCAGATCCAGAATCTTGGAATGGTAGTCTGAAGAAATCAAGAATCTGTATAATATCTAGATTCTATATTTCTCTCTCTAGATCTAGAAATCTAGATCCACACAGAAGCAACACAAGTGAAGTAGAATCCACAATCCGGCAGCTAGCACACACACGAGATCAAGATCTAGAATCTAGGTAAGCGCTGGCTACACACACACAGGCGTCGGGCGGCCCGCGAACACACGGCAGCGCGCGGGGTAAACACACGCAGACACATCATACAAAATGTGGGGGGAGAACGGAGAACCAGCAGAAGGGAAAAAAGGAAAAAAATGGCAGGAGAAAGGCGCGGAACGGACAGTAGAACTGGAAGGTGGAAGGGAGAGGGAGAGAAGGGGGAGGGGGAATACAGGGAAGGGCAGGGAGGAGGGGGAGAAAGGCACGCACCACTGGGAACAACGCGAGAGGGACAGACAGAGAGAAAGAGAGAGAGGGGCAGGGTAAGAGTGGCGCATAAATAAAGCCGACAGAAAGCGGGGCACACAACCATGAAAGAATGCCCTCGCTAGGCCCAGCCTCGGATATCTCTCCCTCTCTCTGGCTCTCCCTGTCTCTCTCTACCCTTTCTTCTCCTCTGTTTCTATCTCTTGTCTCCCGCTACTATTTCCCCTTTTCTTCTCATACATCCCTCAGCCAAGCAAGGCAGTAGAGAGAGATATAGAGAGAGAGCTTTCCTATGGATCTTCCGCCTGCTCCGACAGAACAGCGCCGCCTCTCTCTCTCCCTCTCTCTCTGTATCTGACTCTCTCCCCCAATCTCTCTATCTGTATCTGACTCTCTCTCCCTCTCTCTCTCTCTATCTGTATCTGACTCTCTCCCTCTCTCTATCTGTATCTGACTCTCTCTCTCTCTTTCTGTATCTGACTCTCTCCCAGTGGCTTAGCCCTTGCTTAGTGGTGGCAAGATTGAAATATCCCCCTCTCTCTCTGTCTCTCTCCCTCTCTCGTCATAGCGTAGCGTAGCGTTGAGAGTCGGTGGCGCGCCTTGCTGAAGTGAAAAGCCTGGCCCCCAGTTCTATATTTACACAGGGCGCTACAAAGATAATTTCGCACCACAAGAGCTTGAGGCCTAGCCGCCTACCGTTCAGAGCCCTAAAGCTTCCCACAGCCCCACAGGCGCAATCCTAGGCTCGGGTACTGATACTGGACGCCTTGCGATGACGCCATCCACACAAAACGATGACGACGGGTAAGGTTCTCTCGATCCACTCCAGCGTCCAATCACAGCTCTATCCTAGACTTACGGAGCCAATGAGCGATACGGAAATACACGTGTAGCATGTCTAATGATGATGATGATGATGATGATGATGATGATGATGATGATGATGATGATGATGATGATGATGATGATGATGATGATGATGATGATGATGATGATGATGATGATAGTACTTTTTCAATGACGAGAAATTAATACATGTACTCGTGTAGCAACAACAACTCAGGCTATTTTCGTGTTGTAAACTGATCTTCCAATTTTTCCGTGAAGGGGGCATAACCGCGATAATATGAGTAACGCTGATTCATTTCTAAAAAATTCCTTTGTGAAGGTTGGACTGAGCGTCACTAAAATCATGTATATGTTCGCCAGAGTGTGTGTGTGTGTGTGTATGAGAGAAAGAGAGGGGGAGAGAGATAGAGAGAGAGAGTGAGAGAGAGATAGAGTGAGAGAGAGAGAAAGAAAGAGACAGAGAGAGACATAATGAATCAATTCGAAACAGTACAACCGGAGACGCTAAATTTCGCTAAATCGAACGTCGCTGGTACAATGCATGATACATGGAGTTTTAAAAAATCCAGAAGAATTATCAGCAAGACAAAGACACTAAAAGAAGGACTAACACACACAAAAAAAAATCAACAACGAAAAAGCAAGCCAGCAAACGAACAAAAAAATAACTAGGACAAGCCAACCAACCAAACAATTTAAAAACAACAACAGACACACACTAAATAACAACTATTAACCAGAAAACAATACGGGGCGAAGTCTCTCAGTTTCAGTCTGATTGCTATGATGGAGATTTCTACCATCACTTCAGTCGTGTATTGTCTCATCTCGGTTATAAAATATCATTAACCTTTTGTATTTTAAAGAGATAGAGCAGTGTGCAACTGAGTTGGCAAAAATAATAATTATTATTTTTAATTTCCCCCGTATTCATTTTTGCGACCCATAAACTTTAAAAAAGTTAATTAACCAACCTGCTAAAAAATCTCGCACAAGTAGCAGGAAAAGCCGATGGTACGGGTGCTTTGGTGAAAACAATGTGAGTGCAACCTGTTACGTGAGGCGTTACAATGGGTGTCCTTATCAAGTGAATACATTGAGAGATGCAGTTATATTGTTATATATCAATATGTGCATGTATATGTGTCTATAGATACTTATTTACGAGCTATGAGAGATTGTAGAAGAGTGGAGGGAGGGAGTGTGGGAGAGAGAGAGAGAGAGAGAGAGAGAGAGAGAGAGAGAGAGAGAGGGAGGAGAGAGAGAGAGAGAGAGAGAGAGAGAGAGAGGAGAAAGAGAGAGACAGAGAGAGAGAGAGAGAGAGAGAGAGAGGGGGGAGGAAGAAAATAGCCCCATGTGTAGATGCAGCAGTGTACATCACAAGTATTGCATTATGGGATTTTGTGACATTTATGTCAAGAGAGTTATCGCCAGGAAGTTGAGCAAGTCAAGTAGAGTTTAGTCGCCATCACACACGCTGCACCGTGCATTATTTCATTACATTGTATTTTGTACCACGGCTCAGCTAGTGGTCGCCCACGTCGAGTTAACTGTGAGTGCTTACTTAGATGTAGGATGGATGGGGCTAGATAAAAACAGACGGTTATAGAGCGCTCATCTCATGAATATGAGGTTAGAGGTTCGATCCTAAGCTGAGATGCTGCCAGGGGCTTGCTAGGTAACCCAGAAAGAGAAATTAAAAGGCCCCCAGGAACCAGTAGCAAGCAATAAAACCTGATCAGGGAGTCGATCCCAGGACTTGTGACTTGAGGTCGCTTCGCTCTACCAACTCACTACTTCGCCCCTAAAAACAACAACAACAACAAACATAATCATAAAATAATCTCATAAATTAAGTTTAAAAAAAAAAACACAGATAAATACATAATTTAAAAAGACGCATTACGCGCATTTAAATTAAACCGTACGTATCAGGCAGACACAATTTGAAGTGAGCAGCTTTCCCGCATGCATGTAGAGATAACCTAGAGAAAAAGGAATGTCTGTCAGAGTACAAGATCTAAAAGGTTTCCACCACAGTATATGATGTATCGCAGAAGCACAAAAACGATATAACAATATAAAAGTAATCCAAAAATGTACACGTTCAAGGCAAAACAATCTTTTCCTTTCCATGACAACAAGCTTAAAACGTGTCCAATCCACACTAAAAAGTTCGACGCGCATGAGAAAAATACCTACCCTATTCCTGTTCCATCAAATTACAATACTTAAGTTTCCCGAAACTCGCCGCCATATTGCACTAGACAAGCACATTTTTTTTTCGGAAAGAAAATGGATGTTCTTTGTACACTTCCGAAGGGCTGTTTGTGCTTCTGCGAAACTTCATATTCTGTGGCTTCCACTACTTAGATGTCAGATCACAATCTTGCAGATTACGCGCACAGGAAAATTCCGGAGGAAAAAAAATTCTTTCACAATTTAATGCCTCTTTAAATGTTATCGCCCACGAAGCACGGTACATAGTTTTACGTTTCTGATTCTTTTCTTTTTTTTTTTTTCGTTTTTTCCTCTTCTTTTTTTTAAAGATTTGCATTATTCAGAATCCAAGTAGTAGGTATATCTGGTAAGAGGAAAAACAAAACATGGAGTGCGAATCGGTGCTATTGTTAGGGATCCGAAAGGATGTGCTTGCGTTTCGTTTGTAATATACTTTTTAAGAATGGATCATTTCATAAAAAGATTTTAAGAGACAATGATCGAGAGGGAGAGATAGAGAGGAAGGGAGAGACAAACCGACAGACAGACAGACAGGCAGACAGACGAACGGACGGACATACAGAGACGGGGTGAAAGATAGTGAGTGAGAGAGAGAGAGAGAGAGAGAGAGAGAGAGAGAGAGAGAGAGAGAGGAGGAGAGGGGAGAAGAAGCAACACATTGCGAGAGAAAGCTAGATAAAGAAAAGAAATGTAGAGAGTGAGAATGAGAGAGCGAAGAAGAGTGAGACCGAGAATGAGAGAGCGAAGAAGGGATAAGAAAGACAATGAGGGAGGGAAGACGGGAGTGAGACCAAGAATGAGAGAGCGAAGAAGGGAATCCTGAGAGAGACAGAGAGAGAGAGGAGAGATGGCACATACTGGAGAGTAAAATGCAGTATTTTCCAGTGCACAAAATAATTTTCAAGTACTGCGCACAACTGCTGTAAGTGTAAATAAATTTCTACAAAGGAGTTCAGAGAATGCTACACAGTGTAACTCATACATTCGGTTCGCACCTCCGGGAGCTTTTGCCGCCAGTCAACCTTCCGACGTCAAAATGAACGCACTTTGTACGGTGCACAATAATTCCCGGTTCTATTTTAAGACACAGAAACCTCCGCTTAAAGATGAACACAGGTGTGCCACTTGCCCGAGTGCAAATGTTTGATTCGAGCTGCGCAATAAATTAATACAAAAATGTACACTTTTGGTCGCAAGTACAAAGTTGTGTTAATCTTACGACTCGTTTTAGAGTATGCATATCAGCGTGCTTAGGAAGAGTCGTAGGCTACCGTGACCTTGTACTTACGACCCAAGACTAAATTTATACATGACTGAAATAATGAAAGCTTAGGTATTGCGAAATAAGATTTGATTTTAACACAAATTA
The DNA here is from genome assembly GCA_003991915.1 of Elysia chlorotica. Taxonomy (NCBI): domain Eukaryota; kingdom Metazoa; phylum Mollusca; class Gastropoda; family Plakobranchidae; genus Elysia; species Elysia chlorotica. The sequence goes on along the minus strand of RQTK01000045.1, from coordinate 798,212 downwards.
AGCATTATGTTCTAGGAGAGTGTGTAAAAATAGGTTTGTGTGAAATACAAGAGTAAGGTAAGCTTAGAGTTAATGAGAGGGTTTTGCGTAGTGCACGACCATAGGCACGACCCAAACAGCAGTACCAACATGTGAGGGGCGCTCCACGTCTAGTTCTAATCACGCTGTCACGGTTTATTGAACTCAAAGCACCACTCTTTCTTTCACTCTTTTACTCTTTCTCTCTCTCTCTCTCTCTCTCTCTCTCT
>RQTK01000045.1:743648-783306 GCA_003991915.1 Elysia chlorotica | reverse complement strand
AAGCTTTCTCTCAGGTTGGGGTTAAAGGTAGCAAAAGACTGTTCAGGACTGGAGCCAGAAATTTCTCACCATCGTTACAATGATTTCACGCTCACGATACTACCAGTACCGCACGCAACGCAATAAGTTGAAAATTGAGTGCGTTGTATCAACGCTTAGAAAAATCGAACAGAACTAAGGAAAGCAACTCTGCGTTTCTCGCGCTATGAAACGTTGATTGCTTCCCTTGTTTAAACTTAGGAGCACGCTATGGTCCATTAACAAGAATCCGGACAGACAGACAGAGAGAGAGAGAGAGAGAGAAAGAGAGAGAGACAGAGAGAGAGAGAGAGAGAGAAAGAGAGAGAGACAGAGAGAGAGAGAGAGAGAGAAAGAGAGAGAGACAGAGAGAGAGAGAGAGAGAGAAAGAGAGAGAGACAGAGAGAGAGAGAGAGAGAGAAAGAGAGAGAGACAGAGAGAGAGAGAGAGAGAGAAAGAGAGAGAGACAGAGAGAGAGAGAGAGAGAGAGAGAGAAAGAAAGAAAGAAGGGAGGTGAGAGATGTAGAAAGAAATCCAGACAGACAGAGAGACAAACAAGCAGACAGGATTTAGCTTGAAGCCCTCTGGCGTTGATAAGAATCTTCCACGGAAACGGGAAGATAAACTAATTTTGGAACCACACACTTCCTGCTCAGCAGTCGTGAGTGCTACCGACTGAGCTGCCGACGCCCTGCATTCTATACTATCACAGCACCGCTAGAACATCCAAAGACCAACACAGCGATTGGAAAATGGCACAGAGACAGTGTGAGGACATAAGTGGAACGTGCCCGGCTGAGACAGGAGTCATGGTATCCCCGCCCAGTCTCGTGTGTGGCAGCACATAAATTTTCAGACGTCCGCCTTGGGGCTCGTCCACAATATAGCCTATATAGTGCTGCTGTGTGACGTTAAACCAACCCAACAACAACAACAACAACAACAACAATTACAAGTGGAAAATCAACGTAAGCATTCAGAGCTCAATAGGAGCAGAGTGTGCTATATTTGTTGATGTTGCAGAAATATATTTTACGCCATCAGCATTACAATTTTATGTATCACAGCCTACGCTTGAAGGTCCACTCCATTGTCTTTGATATTGGAGTCCAGTCAATGTCAACGGACGCGGTCAAAAACCAAAGGTCAAGATCCACGTGACGACTCGGCGTCTACTGGTTTTTTTTTTTATTTAGTATCACGATCATGTTAATCATCATTGATGTTCGTATCACTCAGGCTAAAAAATATGTTGGATTATACAATCGGAAAGTAAAAAGAAAAACATATCTTGATAATGACATAGATACCTGTTATCAACTATATTGTGTTATTGGTTTGTTTTGTTGTTGGTTCGTTTTTTCCTTCTTAGCCAATTAAAAAAACTATCTTGATAATCTATTCTAGACATCTAATGTTGAAGTTTGCAGCTAAGGTAATTTATACCATGAGGTCATAAACGAGGTCTACCTTATATCTTCTCCAGTAAAACCTCTCTCTCTCTCTCTCTCTCTCTCTCTCTCTCTCTCTCTCTCTCTCCCCTCTCTCTTCCTCTCTTCTAGTAAAATAGTAAAATGATTAAAGATTTTGAGCCAATATAGGTAATGCGGGGGCAGAGGCTTAGATAGCATCTATATGACTATTTTAGTCACTGTCTAGGATTTTTTTTTTTAAAGATAGGCAAGGCACATCGTTCAGTCGGTAAACCACACGGCTTGCAACCAGGAGGTCTCGGGTTTGTATCTCAGTTTACGACACCTTGATCCCTAACGATTTTTCCCTTTTCTGTTTTGTTTTTAAAAATAATTCGGTGTCAGCATCCTACAACATATTCTAATGTGGCCATCTAACTTTAACCCACGAGCAATAGTACTATTAGTAGCACCCCTAGTGTCCAGTGTCGAGAGGTGGTCAAGCCCTAATTCAAACCGACACACTTTGGGCTCAGGAACGCCCACGAGACTGTCTTGGGGCCCGTCCACAAAATAGCTTATAAAGTGCTGTGGTTGGACGTTAAACCAACCCAACCAACCAACCAACGCGTACGAGATAGCCTAGGTGCTACTGGTGATGAACATAATAAAAAACACCAACGTTGAATACGGTACCCAGAAATCAACAAATGTAAAATCCCAACTACGCAATACATAACAATTCTCTCCGCATAAACAGGGCAATCAAAATAGATTGGGTTGTTTTTTCATACACATAATGAAAGGAATTTAAAGAGAAATAAAACAAAACCAGACATTTCCAACTTCCATGTAGTTTGCGTCCTAGAGCAAAGAAATAAAACAAAAAATCATGGAATGAGAACTTGAAATTACAATCTATGCCGTTCTTTTATAGAGAAGAAAATGTAAATTGTGGAGGCGTTGAAGCGTTATAAGAAAAGAAAATAGAAACGATTAATATTATTTTGAGAGGGGGAGGGAATGTGGTAGAGAAAATTGGAATGGGTGCGGGGAAGAGAAAAAGGTATGAGAAAGAAAATGAGAACATGAGAGAGACACAGAGAGAGAGAGAGAGAGAGAGAGAGAGAGGGAGAGGGAGAGAGACGACAGAACAAGAAACGAAATAAATTATAAATAAAAACAAAAAAAAATAAAGCCTAAAATCAAGAGGAATTGCAAAGTATTGATTGGGGCCACTGGATCAGTGATGAGCGCCGGGATGCCGCTTGCAATGAATCAAACAAACAAAAACAAAAAATAGTTAAAAAGATGGAGGTGCAGGATGAAAATTGACAACAAAAAAATAATGGAGGCAGAAAGAAATAAAGAGAGTAAAGAGATGCTGTGAAAGCAACGTAGAGCGAGAAAATAAAAGAAGAGAACAAACAAAACAAAATTGGCACACGCAAAAAGGAGAAAAAAATTACTAGGCCGCAGGGCTGGTTCGGAAAGCAAGGGGGAGTAACCGGGGAATTACTGGTGAAGGGAGATAGCTGTATTTCTTCCAATAACATTCCGAGAACTGCCGGGCGATTACTGTAGGTGACAACGGCAAAAGGAGTCGATTCCTCGATTTTAAGTTGAGGGTATCGAATATGTATTGTTTTGCTGATATATGATTTTCCAAGTTCACGCCGATACAGTGCTTCAATATTTGTGATAAATGTAAAATAAACGGAACCACGCCTACATTGTGTATCACTTTTAGAATTATACCAAATGGTAATCTATTGAAACTTTTGCCAATCTACTAAATAAATAGGTTTTTCAATAAGTTTTTATCAATCGAAATATTGTGGAACGACAAGAGGAATGTTCCGTTCGTTTTTTGGACACATCACAAAAAAAGCTTAAAATAACTTCAACATGTTACAACAACAACAGTCGTATTGTCAGACCATTATATTCTAATAGTGCTAAAATTGTACATGTGAAAGAAATTGTGCGACGCCCTATACCGAGACTAAGTGACTTATACAAATCTATAGATGGTGCTCAAATCGCCCAAACTATCAGACAAAGTTTCTACTACCGAGATAATCTGACGCGATACGCGTGTAAATATTTCGCCAACTCAATTGTACAATGTATAATGTCCCACCTCATTTATAAGACGCTTCAAACCTTTATATTTGAAAAAAAATGACATATGGTTTTATACAACTGAGTTGAGAATTTGTGTAACCTAAAACAACTGAATATTAACACAGTATGGTGATTTTACGCCATTCAAACTGTTTATCTCGAAGAGTAGCGACGTCCATTCTTCTAATATTTAGACCCTCTGGAATCAATAATACCAAAACAACCATAACACTTTTAACAGCAACAACAACAAAATTTCATTGATTAACGGACTCTCTTCCAATACACTGTGTAGTAACTTGTAAAGAGTGAAACTAGAGACAAGTGGATAGAGACATGGCATTTTTCGAACCTCGCCCTATTGCTATTCTCACGATGCAAGATGATAATACAGTTCGATTCTCGACCCCAGGGTTCATAGCCCACCCCATTAATGATTATTTCGATCCCACAGCAGGAAAGGAAAAGTAAAAGTAAAAAAAAAAAAATAAAAAAAATACTCGGCATTGCTCACGGGCAGCGCCCTTCACTTCACTCAGATCTCTCCCTCTTAAAGCCCCCCCCCCCCTCCCCCCACACACACACAGACAGACATTTGTCTGCTATAGCTGCCCTACAGGGGGTGCTCTGGGAGAGGATGTGTCAATCATTCTTCCCGCCCCTCTACTCAACATTCCCATTCATTTCTACTATTATTGTTTTGTTTTTATTTTCATTTTCGTTGTCTTTTGCTCCCGTAATGTAAACTCTTCTGCTTTTTTTTTTTAAATAACTTAAAATCTTTTTTTTTTCTATAATTATAGTTCTTTCCTCTTCTTTTTTTTCATATAATGTAAACTTTTCTTCTCCCTTATATGCTTCTTTTAATAATAGTTTTTCCCTCTACGTTTTCTTCTATCGGGTAAAATATTTCTTGCTGTTTTCAATGTATATGTATAATGTAAATTAATCCTCTTCCTCGTTATTTGTTTGTTTTCTTCTATAATGCAAACTTTTCTCCTTTCAATGTTGATCTATTTAAATTTATATTTTTTCCGATCCTAAACCCTAGTAGATGTATTCTACCTATTATTCACAACTTGCTAAAAATCTTCTTCTTTAGATTATTTTAATCTCTTTTTTTTCTGGATTGCCGTTTTTGCGTATAATTACATAATTCTTCTTCTTTTCCTCTAACTGTATTTCTTCTTTTTTTGCCAGCTCTATTTTGCTTTCTACACCAGTTATGGCATTATAAAAATATCCTTCTTTGTCCTCTGTACAATGTTTTCAATACATTCTTCCATTTTAGCTATTTTTCATTTTCTTAAGTTTTAAACATTACATGTGTGTACATTAGTTACTCATTTTCTTCCCCTTCTCTATCTTTTATATATATTTTTCCTAGCATTTTGGAATAATAAAAATTGTGTTGGCTTTACTTATTTTGCCTCAAGGCTCAGTATTAACTTTTAAATTTTGTTACGGAATGCACCAAACATCTTTCTTACATCCCGAAGAGTCCAAAATTAAAATAAACAAACAAAAAAGACAAAAATAACAAATTATGCACACACAAAAAATGGGTCATGGAGATTGAAGATACACTGTAATGGTTTTCCTTTTGAATGATCACTTTTGTCCCATCCCGCGTGCGGAAATTCCCAGTCAGACCGAAAGTGCGTGTGGGCGATCCATATTATTGTGAATTGGGAATGGTCATTAAAAAAATAAATAAAAAGACGTAAAAAAAAATCATTTTTGTTTTAGCCTTCAAGTCTTTCTGTCTGCCTTTTCCCCTGTTCCCCAGGGGTAGAACGTCGGCTTCCGACGCAAAAGGTCCGCGGTACTGGTACAAGCCTGGAGATTGTGCTCCCTACTGGTTGCGTCGGTGTCAGTTTAATCATAATGTGACAGGCCGAGACAGGAGTCATGGTATCCCCGCCCTGTCTCGTGTGTGGCAGCACATAAAATTGTCAGACGCCAGTCTTGAGGCTCGTCCACAATATAGCCTATATAGTGCTGATGTTGGACGTTAAACCAACTCAACTACAACTGTCTGTCTGTCTGTCTCTGTCTCTCTCTCTCTCTCTCTCTCTCTCTCTCTCTCTCTCTCTCTCTCTCTCTCTCTCTCTCTCTCTCTCACACACACACACATAGACTACTTAACTGCTACTGGCGGACCTTATCGTATTAACCGCAAGGTTCATAGTCCTTAAAGGCGACAAATCAGAGCTGGACTTAAAACACCACAAAGTAAACATAAGCAGGGGAAAACTTGGACTTAAAACACCAGAGTGTAAACATAAGCAGGGGAAAACTCAATTTCTGCGCTAAATCTAGATAAAAAAGAAGATAATATTGTACGTCAATTGACAGGGGAGGGGTGGTAAACATGTGAGTTTCGAACATCGGAGTTGGGGCCTCCTGTCACCAGTTCAGAGCACTGTGTTTGGACCTGAGAAAGATCCAGAGAGAGAGAGAGAGAGAGAGAGAGAGAGAGAGAGGGAGAGAAAGGGGGGAGAGATTGAGAGAGTGGAGAGTTAGAGAAAGAGGGAGTGGAGAGAGAGTGGAGAGTTAGAGAAAGAGGGAGCTCGAGAGAGGGGGGGTCTAGAAAGAGGTATAAAGTGACAGCGAGACAAACCGAGAGGCGGAAAGGAGATACCTACTGGATTAAAAGGGGAAACGCATCCTAGACTGAGGGTCAACAGGGTACATCACTACATACAGTGTCATACAAGACTGTTATTAAGCCACCCAGTATCAATGCAGTTTCACCGTAAACTAAGAAAAAAATAAAATCGGCAAGTAAATCTTTAACAATGGAACGCAATAGTTAGCTTCTATGGCCTACTTTCGAGTTCCTCTGTTATAGAAACAATTGAATACCGGCAGTGCCTTAACCCTTACAGCCGACCACAAGTATGTCCGCCATTTGGGACGGGCAATGGATAAGCAAAGGCAGAATTGATTTATAAGCGTGCAATATAAATTCAGTTGTGTACATCTAGACAGTAGACAGTAGACAGGCAGGCACACAACCAGTTTAAACCTATGTATATGTAATTGACAACAAAGAGAAGCAGCAGCTTTGCCTTTCTAGCCTTCTTTTTATTTTCTTAAAGCATTTTATATACATGTAACAGCCTAAGCTTTTGTTCCACATAACCGGTTTGTGCTCTGTAATTATGCATGCAATTTTCATCACAATGCATCATTCAAGGTTCGCCCTATCTTTACTTATGGAAAAATATCGTCGATAAGTTTGAGGCCGTGTTGTTTCCGTCGTAAAATCATAACACACACACACACATACACACGTACACTTTTTACATTGGATTTGTCATTAGAGATAAGGTTCAGACAGAAGCATTGGAGGAGACGCACAAATAAAGTAAGAGTAAGATCAACAAATATTCTTGGATCTTCAACCTGGCATCCATCATACGAGAGCGACCTTCACCTTCACTGAAGATTGGGCAATTTGACCTTTGGGCGATATTCAGGGGAATCAGACGGAAAGTTAAAGAGAACTTAAAGGAGTCATATAAACATTGTACTTTAATACTAGATCTACGACAAGCCAGTTGAACCTGACAAAAACGGTTACTTGAAATAATCGCATTGTAGTTTGTAGGCTGCATTGGCCTCTTCATCTATGAGCCATCTATTTCTCTCTCTCTCTCTCTCTCTCTCTCTCTCTCTCTCTCTCTCTCTCTCTTTCTGTCTTGAAGCATTGGAGGAGACGCACAAATAAAGTAAGAGTAAGATCAACAAATATTCTTGGATCTTCAACCTGGCATCCATCATACGAGAGCGACCTTCACCTTCACTGAAGATTGGGCAATTTGACCTTTGGGCGATATTCAGGGGAATCAGACGGAAAGTTAAAGAGAACTTAAAGGAGTCATATAAACACTGTACTTAATACTAGATCTACGACAAGCCAGTTGAACCTGACAAAAACGGTTACTTGAAATAATCGCATTGTAGTTTGTAGGCTGCATTGGCCTCTTCATTTTTGTGGTCTGTTTTTTTTTGTCGATGTGTGGTCTCTCTCTCTCTCTCTCTCTCTCTCTCTCTCTCTCTCTCTCTCTCTCTCTCTCTCTCTCTCTCTCTCTATCTCAACATCACCCTCTCTCTTTTCTCTCTCTCTCTCTCTCTCTCTCTCTCTCTCTCTCTCTCACACACACACACACTTTTTTTGCATCTCTCACTTTCAGAGTTCTCTGTCTGACTCTAACCCCCCCCCCCCCCCCTTTCTTTCAAAAAAAATCCCCCTGTTCATCGATATCCTACCACTTCTTTGAGTCACTCTCATGAAATCCGAAAATGCAGACCCCGAAACCTTCTTTCCCCATATAAAAATTCTCTCCCCATACACATACATGTACATGGTTATACTCTCCATTTCTGACTATATTAACAATCTACACCACTACTAACAAGTAAATAAATCTTGAAGCTAGCAAGATAATCTGTGTATATCATTCAACCAGAACTACGCCATTGAGTGTCAGGAGACAAGTGAGACAACCTCCACTTGTACGCGATTGCGGTACCGGGCTGCTGTTTTCTTCCATTGACATGTTGGAGAGGGCGCGAAGACAAGGTACAGGTAGTACACTTTACATCGGCGACGGCAGTAGCTCTGTCTAGCAGCATCATCATCGCAGTTCTGTTCTTCTGGTACTACTACACGTACAATCCATCACGGTATTTGGCTTGCACAAGATCATTGCACAAATGTTTTTTCTGCCTGTTCTTGGTTTCTTATACAATTCTCTTCACAATTCCTTGTGTTCGTTGAACCTGTGTCATGTATCTTAGACCCGCTTTTTTCTAAAGGGGTTCTAAATTTAGAGCGTCGCTGTACTTGCTACCCCCTCATTTCTTGCCAGCCACCCTCAGGAAGGTGGAGATGGTAGACGAAGCGCAAGGCCCCCTCTTTACGCCAAACTCAAGACGAGGCCAAAAGATGTACAGATCTAGAGGAGCTCTTCAGCGCGTTGAGACCGAGACAGTGAAAGGTCGCCGGGAAAGGCCGCACTCTAGGCGAATGTCAACGGCGTGCGCACAACTTGAACGCTGATAACAACCGTATCTGCTCAACTCGAACTGTGCGGGAAGATTTACCCAGTGCATTGTGACTCCATTTCCATTTTTCTTTTCCATTACTAATGTTTTGTTTGTTTTATCATATTTTTTACTTGGGCGGCGGCGGGTGGGGCTCTTAATGCATAGTGTATTGTAATTTTTGGATCGGTACTAATTGTGTATGACACACTGCACGAAAGTGTGTGGTTGTTAATTTCTTTGGGGAATTTGTGAGTTAGCACGCTTTTTTTAGAGGACGGGTCCCAAGACTAAGGTCTGATATTTTTACGTGCGCGGAGCTAGTGACAACTCTAGCAACAGCACATTGTTTCCAAGTTCGAACATTGCAGTGCCGAGTAGAGCCCCCTTTCAACAAAGTGGGCTTATGTGAATTTGCCCTACGTCCTTGTTGTATTTCTAATACGAAAATTGGACTTTGACCCTAAAGCTTTCCATTTCTTTATAAGTTTATAATAAGATAAGTTGGGCAAGCCCGACTGGCAAATTTTTCTGATATTTTAACCAAATTTTTATATATTTCTTGAAATAGTAACCATGGGCCTCTATACCGATTCTAGCAAATGTCTGGAAGCCAATTTAATGTTCACATGCACATAATATAGGCCCTCTATCGATAATATAAACATTATATTGATTGTTTGTAACCTGAAAGTTTAAAACCAGCTATGAACTAACATTTTTTAGCAACTTTTTATCAATTTTTTTGGTACAAATAGGCAATCCACTAGGTCTATGTTGAAGATTGAGTTTGTAAGGTTATTTTCATGCACCTGAGAAAATAAGGACTGCCGTCTATCCAACCCCCATCCATTAGAGCTTACACACAATCATTTTTTTTTTCAGACATGAAATGTTAGCCTTTGGTGGATACATTTCCAGACATTTGAAAGTTACTTGAAACTGTTATTGCAACACCAGCATCATCGCCAGAGACATGTTTCAGTTCTTTGAAAAGGATAAAACCATCCTTGCGCAACACCATGGGTCCAGACAGACGTAATACCCAGGCTGTATTATCAACACACAAGGAATTTATCGCTGAGTATCCGGACTTCAACAGGAGAGTCATAGACAAGTTTTCTACTCTAAAGTCTCGTCGAGCTGAGCTGTTGCTCGTATAACTTAGTAATAGAAATAACAGCACCACCCTCACAAATAAGAAAGGAACATTATTATTCATAAATATATTTTTATTTCTTATGGTGCTTTTGCAGAAAACTATTACATATACAATCTTTTAGTGTAAGCTTATATCCTTGCTTTTGTTCTGTAAACAAGTCGCGAAATTAGATATTGATTTTATTTTTTTATTTTTTTTATGAATAGTGCAGTGAAACAACCGCTTTGCCCGGCTTGTCTTTGAAAGCAGGAGCCGCTGTTGCAGATAGGTTTGTTTGGACTTGGTGGTATCAGTGGTTAACCGACAATTTAACAGGGAACACGATGCATTAATCGGGTATCCCCAAAATGATCGCAAAAGTACGAAAATGACCAATAATATCGATGTCTCTATACGGTTTTACAATAGTATTTTTTGTTTTTACGTTTTTCATATATTTCATACATTCTAAGGCTTTGCAAACCACCAACTGTGATTTTTAAAAAGTGCGATAGTAAAGATAGCTTCAGTTGGCTAGAGTAAAAATATTAGCAACAAACTGGTCTCCGGGTCGGGACAATCGCAGTCGGGAACTTAGTGTTTGTATGCAGTGTTAAATGTATTCTTGTATATGCGTGAAGAGGTGTGTGTTTTAAATCGCTCATTATATTTTATTATCATTATTATCACCATTATCATCACTATTTTTTATGTCACACATGTACAACTGGTGCATTTATGTATGTATGACCAAGAAAAGTGTCCCTATGGGATAATAAAAGGATTATCTTATCTTATCTTAAATAATAAAAACAGCAATAATCTTTTTGAAATAGATCTACAACAGATCTATGTCCCAGATGCCCATATAATTATAATCCGCGATAAGCAGGGACTAAGACTGACTACAGAGCGATAGACAACTGTTCGACGTGAAGGCGTGCTGAGCGGAAAATCAGAATTTCAGCACTATATAGGCTATATTGTGGACGGGCCCCAAGACGGACGTCTGACAATTTTATGTGCTGCCACACACGAGACAGGGCGGGGATACCATGACTCCTGTCTCAGCCGGTCACATTATACTGACACCGACCCAACCAGTAACGTGAAGGCGTGCTGAGCGGAAAATCAGAATTAGATGTACTGGGTTTGGCCGTTTGAGAACGAACATCATAATACATACAAATCACGCTGTACCATGTTTTCAAGCCATATCAGCATAAAAGTCGATGTGACTCCTCAAGATAAAACCATCTTTTCAGGTCAGGTCACTGTCCACACGCCTTCTCATTACACACGTCAAATTATCAACAAAAATAATTTGATAAATAAGTATGAAACCGACAAAAGATTAAATTAATTGATAAACTCTAAAAGTACATCACGTCTCTCACTCTGAGACAAATTAGCGTTGTTGTTGTTGTCACTTGGGCGATTAGAAATGGCGTACGTCACTGGTCTTCGAGAAAACTTATCGATGTCATGTACTTTTAGTTTTACAGCCGAGAAAAATTGAAAATTGTGTTTTTTCATCCTGTCATTCAAAGAAAAGGTCAAGACCGTATCGATAAACAATACATCACATAATTGTTAAAAAAAATGAGGGGGGGGGGTTAGAGAGAGAGAGAGAGAGAGAGAGAGAGAGAGAGAGAGAGAGAGAGAGAGAGAGAGAGAGAGGGAGGGAGGGAGGGTTGAGTAATAAACCGGCTTTCGTGGCTCACGAAAAAGAAGTAAAAAGCGAGGAGACATTATCAAGAATGTGAGAGAAAGTAGAAAATACATGTATTAGGCTTACGTAAACCAAGAAAGCCGAAAATTCGTGTATCAGTAGATGTTAATATTAATGAGTTATTTCACATCTTCTGTAACATAAGCCCGAGTAAAAAAAACAATTGTAACTAAAAATCACTAAAAATCAAGTTTAATATTTCCACATATCCTTTGTTCAGTATTTTAAAAATATATACATGTGGTTTGTTTTCAATTCTCTGGGCTTCCCGAAGTACATTTCTTAGCGCCCAGTGTCATCAGCGACTCTATAATAAGGGCGGGTCCCTAGACTAACATCTGACATTTTTACGTGCTGCAACACAGAGAGACAGCGTGGAGAAACTAGGACTCATATATCCAGTTATATAGCCAGTATTAAGATACTGACATCGATACAACCAAAATGGTACGAAATCGGACGAAAATAATGTTGAACGACGTTGGGTTTCGAACCTGGCACCTCCAGATAGGGACACCAATACCCAACAACTTGGGACCCCCCCCCCCCCTCTCGCACTTTCCGTAAAATTCCCACGAAAAGAAACAGGTGCACTAGTTGAATTTCGAACCTCAGGATCTCCAACTTGTTGGCACAGAGCACTGTCGACTGAGCTTTCTAACTGTAGCACTGACTGATATTAAACTCTTCAAAGAATACGCTCTCGAAAGATTGTGAGATATTCAGACAATTCAGATAAGACAAGGAGGAGTCTAGACAGCGCTGCTTTGCTCAATATTCAAGCAGTTAGCACTGAGATTGTGGTAGGTTGCCCCTCTAGAAGTTGATAGTGTGGCTTTCTTCACAAAAATGTTGATTCATAAATTTGTTTACTTTTTAAACAGGAATCCATCAAAAAACCAAAACCTAACGCATTTAAAGACTTCTGCTTGTTACACACAAGCTAATAATAAAACCTTTGATTAGAGAAGGCAATTCTCTCCCTTAGGTCTCAAGAAAGTTACAATAATACAGTACCAGGACCCCAGAATGATGGTTAGATACTTGAGATGGTTGGTTGGTTGGGTTGTTTTAATGTCTAACAGCAGCACTATATATTGTGTACGGGCCCCAACACGGACGTCTGACAATTTTATGTGCTGCCACACACGAGACAGGGCGGGGATACCATGACTTCTGTCTCAGGACCCCAGAATGGGATACCCAGGAGTTGGCCGATCACATTTTCATGAATACAGACACCAACCCAACCAGTTGAGAAAAAAACATGGCTGCCAGAGCAGACAAGGCCTTACACACTACTATTTTGAACATTTGTCTGAACCTATCCCGAATGAACTGCTGTTCAACAAGGATTTTAAACCACATGATTACATAAATAATTAAATGACAATCCTCTACATGTAATCATCTCAACACACATGCAAACTTCTCAATAGTGTCACAAAACTCTCGCGCTCTCTGTCTGTTTCTCTCTCTGGTCAAATGTCTGCCTCAATAAGTAAAAGTGACAGTAAAAGACCAAAACAACAAGTTGTCTGTGAATCATGGTTGATTGAAAAATTCTCTGTCCAAACAAAACCCAAGCTCCCCTGACTCTAGGCAACATGGCATCATACACCAGGTTTAATAATTAAATATGTACATGCCCATGTATAACCCTACGATTTTATCATTGATGGTACTGTATAAAATTTTTATTTGTTTCCAGTAAACTAGCCAGGATTTATAAATAGCCTTTAACACACTTATCCAACAGTCAACAATAAATATATTAATTAAACTTCAAGCAACTTTTTAATTTGATTTTGATGTATCATCCAGAGGCAATGATTATGGCATCTGAAACTTATGCCAAAAAGCAAAATACCTCATTCAGTCGTTGTAAAGATAAAAATGAGATTTATCTAGCTTTTAAACTTTTTGATTAGAAATGGGCGAACAGATCTTTGCTTTATCTTATTAGAAACTTGTGTCCAGTAACCAGTAAAAAATATGTCAAAATTGTACCAGAGGAACAATATGAAATGATGCTCTCTAAATTTCAATAGGATTATAGAGGAACTAAACTAACATGCCTGATTGCTCTCACTTCTATCAATTACAAACAATTTGTTCATGGTTTATACAGTCTTTTCTCCAATTAATGAATATATAAAGGGTTGAGACAAAAAATTGAGTGAAAGTTCAAATTGAACAATGGCACTGGTTACCAAACAAAAAAGTTCAGACGTCTGCTTTTTATCCTGGTTATGATTCAGAATCAGAAAACAGTGGAGCTAAAATTTGGCTGCTGATTACTAAGTTGAAAAAACAATTTTAACAGCAGATCGCTAGATTTTCGTCAAAGCTAAATCATGCACTTCATTTTTAGATGAATGATTACCACAATTAAAAATGATTGCATCACAGAGGATTAGATATAGGAGCTTCACAGTCACTGTCAATATTAACTTATTTAAAAGATAAAACATAATTAATTGAATCTAGATCAGATTTCAATGGCTGTAATTTATACAGGAGACCTCGCACTCCACAAAATAGCTCGTTAAATTTCAATAGCTCGTTGAAGCCACAGGTTGTTATAGTTAGAGCTGCAGCGCCTCCACAATCCCACATTACTGTATTACATGATTTTACTCAGATGGTGTTGAGCCAATGACACACCCAGCTTCTGCGTACAGTAGAATCTAGTATTATAGATAATTTTAAATCTAGACCATCTTCATGGTCAAAAACCTACTAGATTTCTATTTGCACTTAAAACACAGAAACCTCCGTACTCGTACGGAACTCTTTCCAAAATACTAATGGTAAGAATATAACTAAGATAGGGGCTAGATAGAGTCGATCTAAATTTAAATCCAAGCGATGGTTACACGTTTATGTTAATTCTAGAATGATAAGAATCTAGTTCTAGATACATGTATCATTGTATGTAGATCTAATCTAGTATTTAGAGTATCAGAGGGCTGCTAATACTACCCTTTATTATTATTATCAGCCTGTGTTTTGTCAAGTCAATCCCACTGAAAAATGTCCAAATTATCTTTCATCCTTCTGTAATTTGACTTAGAATCTAGGGGTAGAATGCATAAACAAGAAGTAGCTTAGAATCTAGGGGTAGAATGCATAAACAAGAAGTAGCTTACGTCTCATCAAAACAATATAAGACGAGACGTAAGCTACATCATGTTTGAGCATTCTACCCTAGATGTAGATTCAAAATCTAAAATGATCTAGATTAGATATTTATTAGAGATAGATCTCTAAGATTCTATTCAAGTTGCTATAACTAGATGATCTACTTGACTTTAAAGATTCGGAAAAACAAAGAGAAGTTCTAAATAATATTCAGCTGCTTTTATTACGCCCCCACACCCCTTCCAAGAAAAGAACAGGCTGAGTATAAAATTAAGTCACATCTAGATCTAGAGAGGTCAAGGGATGGAGAGATAATGGGTATTCATTTTTAATATTGCCAGCCTGACAGCTTATTTAGAAATTTTTACGAGATGTCGGTCCTAGACGCTGAGAACTGAGAAGTTGTAGATCTACTTATTGTCCACAAAGGCTTACAACACCATAATTACAGCATGGGACTTTTTAATACAGCAATAAAATAAATAACCCAAAAATTATGAATCATGGACTGAAATTGTTGGGCTTTCTGGTGCTTTCACTGGAATGTCAGAATCATAGATTTTAGATCTAATCTCTAATCTAGTTTCAAGAGCATGCAAGCGTCAGGTAGAAAATGGCCCAATGTCGTATACTTACAAAGTCGTCTGAATCAAATCTTGAGTTCTGTTATTAGACACAAAGTAATGTACTCCACTGTAGCTCTCGTGTTTGCTACTGTACGTCCATTTAGATCAACAAGGCATTGTTTTGACTTTTGAGAAGACACGCTGACCTCTCGTTTGACCCCAAATCGATACGATCTATCCAATCAGTTGGCGCGAAGTTATCGTGGAGTATTTTTTGTATCAAAGAGAAGCTACTGTGGAATTGTCTTGTGAATTTTGGGAAAACGAAGTAAACGTTCTTGGCAAATTACTGTAAACATTAATAATAAAAATCAATAAAAGTACTGTCTTGCTGAAACTTTTAAGTTATTTGGTCTTGAGATCCTTGTTGCTCTATATTTATATTTATACAAGAGTTTATTTCTTTAACTATCACTAGAAACGAACCTGGATAATGCGATGAATATATAGCCAGCACGGACTAATTTTTAAAAAATCCAATCGGCGATTTATTTACTTTGACATTTTATCAAGAATACGATACCGTAGTTTTAATCATCCTATAATCGCAATTTTGTCTTTCAATTATCGTTTTAAATCGAATAAAGTCTACATGATTTTCCTCCTTAGATGGCCATGTTTTTTTTTCTGTTTTTGTTTTTTTTTTAATGACTCAAATTTAATGTTCCGTTTGATAGAAGGTATAATTGTTTTAGAGGTTTTACGGTAATGTCGACATTCAGACGACGCCATATTGGAGTCTGAGCAGTGCATGGCGGTACTGAACAGGGATTTTTGGGTAAGTTTTCCCAGTGTTCATTGTTCATTCTAGTTCCTTTCAGGTTCCAGAATCTAGGTCGGGACGTTTCTGCTCACCTAGACATCATGACTGGAGTCTGTCTTACTGCTCTGTCCAAAATAACGATTGATAATGCATTTGTGCTGTTTTTCTTGTCTGTCTCTTCGCTCTTTGTCTCACACCAAGTCCTCGTTCAAGCTGACCTCGTTTCATAAAACCAAAATGGTGGCTGCAACTCTGTTTATTTTTGACTGAAGATCGTAATGATCCAGCTCCCCAAAGTACTTGTTTCTTTTGCTCATATTCATGCCTTGATTTTCTTCCAACCATCAAGACCCATACTATTCTGCCTACTCAAAGTCAAACTGACACCTAGGTACAATTAGGCCCTATCATGTCTAGTATGCTAGGCTCGATCTCTACCCCTTATAATACTGGACAATAAACAACCAAATTTACTTTTAAATACAACACAGAAACAGAACTAACTTGTTGTTTTTTTTGTGTTGTTAATTTTTGTTTTTAGTGGGGTGTAATTTTTTATCCCTTACATTTATGCCGTCCACGAGATAGCCTATAAGTTGCTGATGTTGGACGTTAAAACCCAACCAACCAAACCCTTACATTTATGAATTTTCTTTTTTTTTTTCATTTTTCATCTTACAATTTCTTTTATAATGTAAAGTCAGAACAAAACCTGGACATATTTCATTACCAGTATGTAGGACCAGTTATGCACTGTATTTAGTTTTATCAGAATGAAATCTATTCCCTACTAATTTTATAAAGCTTTTGCAACCAGCACCATGAGCACTGAACAATTCAAATTTCAATGCCATTTTTCAAATAGGTTGGATGCAGTTATTTTTTTTGTCTCTGTTGTACTGTGAAATTCATATTTCTTCAAGGCTTAATTCTAGTTTCATCACTTAAGTTTGCAATTTTGTTATTGCAAAGAAATTGTAAGATGGTGCTTCATTTAATTAGACAAAGAATACTTTTCGACTTAATGGAACCTTTTCATTTGTTTCAAACCAAATGTTTTATTTTGCACCATCATTGAGCACACATACAGTGATAAGAAGATAAGATGATATTATAATCCTATGTTAATCTATTGAGGGTACATTTAGAAATGGCATTTCCTTTTTGTTATAAATCCCTTTTCTCTCACTCTGTCTCAGTTTGTATTGTTATTGTTAGTAAGATTAGAAATTGAAATTAATGGATACGTGTGAATTGAGTGACCAATCTCCAAAAAACAAATAATAAAAATGGGTGCTGTGACAAAGTGTGATTGTACTCTGTCCAAGGTTTGTAAAATTACCTTTTTGAATTGTTAGATTAAGCACTTTTTATGTTGCTTTGGTAAAGATAATTAGGGTCAAATATATGTTGAATAAAATATTTTTTTAATGTAAATCTGTAAGGAAAACATGTACTCAATTTTTAACTTATAAGCGCTTTCAACCAGTTTGAGTTTAGTTTATGCTTAGGGATTGTATTTAAAATGGCTAGGACTCGCAGACTTCAGGTTTAAAATAAAAATTAAAAAAGACCAATATGATTGTAAGATCTGCATTACCAACTATCTAAACTTATTTTTTGAACAGCTTCACAAATGCATTAATCTTGAGCTGCAATGGAAACCGTCCTGGAGAGCTTGGCAGAGTCAAACTCATTGTCGCCTCTGTCCACTCCGGTTCACGACGAAGACTTCACAGGGCTAGGCAGCCACCCAGAGGTAGGGTTGGTACAGGAAACTGGCAGGCTTTGGGGGTAGACTGTAGGGTTTGTATTTATGGAACGTCAGCATACTAACGACTTTATTGTTTTTGGGTAGAGAGGATTTGAATTTTCAATGAAGCAGCCATGATCCTTATTTGGGAGAAAATCGGGATAGAGACATGCAATTTCATAATAATAGTGTATGGATTGAAAGTAAATGTAAAGAAATGGTCATATTTTTTAATATTTCTGGGCTGAAACAAAATACTAACCAGAGAAGTATATTCCGGCTGCAAGTTCTTTGAGCTCACCGTAATTTCAAACCTGTTTTACTATTAATTTTTTTTATATATATATCTCACCTCTGATGTTGCCTATTAAATCTATTTGTCTTGCAATTTTTTTTTCTTTAGCTCACCTTTACTATCTTTTTATTATCTCTTTTACTGTTTGACTTTTTTGTTATTCCACCAGAGTCACCTTTGTGACAATTAAGTTTATTTATGTTAGATGTTTTTACTAGCTCACCTTGATCACAAACCTATTTTACAATTGTTTTTTTTTTTTTACTTTTGTATTGACCAGACTCACCTCAACTCAGATGTTGACGAGGCTTTGGTCCAAGCCGGCACTGTAGGCGGAGAAGATTTGGACGACGATGACGATGGCCCTGTAGACAACATCGTCGTGCAAAATTCTCTTGGAGCGGACGATGAGGATGACCCCATTGCGGGGCTGACTGTCACGGCTCCGCCAGATTCAGTGGAGGTTCTCCACCAGGGGGACGACGAGGACGATGAGGACGGAGCGGAGCAGCATGGGTCAGGGCTGGGGCAGACCGGAAATGTAGTAAGTTCACAGTTTGAGCTTTTACAATGTCTGTACTGCTATAGCTTATCGTATAATCCTAAAACTTTTTACTTGCCTAAGGATTACAGAGTAGAAGAGAGGCTCCCTCCCACCAGCTTCACTGTGGCCCCGTATGCAACTTTACATCAGCTTAGTAAGTTTTATTGAAGGAGCTCTCAACGGGTTAAATTTGATACAGGTACTTTCAATCGCTTTTTTTTTTTTCAGTCAATGCTTTTATTTTTACAAACTGAAGTCAGAGAGATGTGTCAGATACACTTTTTGAAAATTTTTCTATATTATAGCTAGAGCAGTTTAAAAAAACAACAACAAAAAACTAAGTAAATAGGATTGGATAACAGCCTCCTATCTCACAAATGCCGTTTGCCTAGTACAATCAGGACCCTGACTCTTGGTTCCCCACCACTCTGTCGAAGAGCATGGGACAAACTTAACTTTTTAAAGCAGCATTGCTGAAGTAAAAAGGGCATAACTTTTGAAAGGCTGGTCTTATGAGTACCATCAATATTAATAAATAAGAGTAGCTTTAACATTAGGTTGCTCAAAGCGCTTCACATTTTGGTTTTATCTAGCAAATTATGAATCTTTATATAAATTTAAATAAGGCTGGGTTGGGAAAGAGTTACGGATTATAAATTAATATGCTTCTTCCTTCTAGATCACTCTTGGTTATGTGTGACAAATTAATGTTTGAAAAAGCTGTACGTGTCTCTCTTTGTTCCGGGGGGCGCGGTGGTCAGGGTAGAACATCGGCTTCCGACGCAAAAGGTCCCGAGTTCGAATCCTGGCTGTTGCGTTCCCTACTGGTTGGGTCGGTGTCAGTATAATGTGACCGGCTGAGACAGGAGTCATGGTATCCCCGCCCTGTCTCGTGTGTGGCAGCTCATAAAATTGTCAGACGTCCGTCTTGGGGCCCGTCCACAATATAGCCTATATAGTGCTGCTGTTGGACGTTAAACCAACCCAACTACCCAACTCCTCTCTCTGTTCCAGGTGACACTCGAGGACGGGCATCAGTTGGTGCAGGCGGGCGACCAGGAGGGCATTCTGCTGACCACAGATGCGGACGGCAACTTGGCTGTGCCCGTCTCAGCGGAACATGTGCTACGGTTTCTCATGCAGACTTCAGATGTATGTTTTGGGGAGGAGAGTGCTTTTTTTTGTTGTTGTTGTTGTTGGTGGCGTTTTTATTAGCTTTTTATGTGATTTGAAATCAGAAAAGTTATCAAAATTTTGAAGCTCAGAAGAAAGTTAAAATATTTAGGAACCTTATTACGTTATTTTCACTTGGAAAACGATGTTGTGGACAGCTGTGTATAAGGGAAGCAGCAAAGAATATTTTGATGCATTGTTGGGAAGGCCATTTGTTTCTTTCTTTAACTATTCTCTGTGTCTAAAAACGATAATAGAAGGTATTAAGTTACATTGATTTGCAGCCATGCACTTGAACTGATTATTTTTCTTCTTCAGGGAAATGTTGTGGCTGCGAACGCCCCTGTGGAAGCGATAAAATTCTCCATGCCGGGCCTTTTGACAGGGGCGGGAGGGGACATAACCCAGACTGTCCAGACACTGACCTTACCTGACGGAACAACGACCTTGATTGGTGCTCATCATAAAGAGGATCCAGGTATAAGACTATCACATGGTTTAGGTTTTCAGTTTAAGCCTCTTGATTCTCTATGGAACATAGGACTGCCAAAACATAGACATACTGTTTATTATGGTTTGGTTTGTTTTGTTTTGTTTTTTATTCAGAAAATTAAAATCCATACCTGGTTTGACCAAAGACATACATGACTTTGGTTTCACTTTCAGGTTGTTGTTTTTTTTCTCCTGCTGATTCTTTAAACAAATTTTTTCAGAAACATTTTGACTTATTTTATAATGATAACATTGAAATAACATTAAAATAACAAATAACATTGTCATTGAACTTTTAAAAAAATTCTCTTCATTTTAAATCTTCAGATAAAAAAAAGTCTCATTAAAAGTTTTGACTTTTTTTTAAAAATTGGTTTTGTTATCTAAGTTTGCTTTTCCTTTTTTACTTTCACAAAGGCTCTGAGGACCAAGCAGCCCTTCCGAAGTTTGTCGAGGGTCAAACGATAAAATTGGAAGACGGATCTACAGCTCTCCTACAGGCAACTCGTGCAGACGCAAGTAAGAGAAGACATTTTGTTTTTGTAAAAAATATGTAAAATGTAATGGCTCTGTGTAAGAGAAAACTTTTTGGGTTTGAACGAAATATAAAAAGTAATAGCTCTACATAAGAAATCAAGAGGCAAAACCTAACCTAAACCACCATCTCTTCCTATATATTGAATGTGGTGGAAATAATTTACTTATTTTATGTTTGAACTTTTTTTTTAAAGAAGAAAAAAATAAAAGCATGCGAAATTCATATCCTAATGGTTGTGGTCTAAAGGCATTTACTATTCCAAAGTAAATTTAAGAAAAAACACACAAGACAACCATATTTTGTTTTCTTTTTCCGTATTTTATTTTTATTACTATTAATATAAGCAAGAAAAACACCTTTTCTCGTGATTTCTAACAAGTTTGTTGAATATAAATTTCTTTTTAAAGTGAACGAGGGTTACCAAGCCATTCAACTAGAGGACGGGTCCACGGCGATCATCTCGCACTCCCAGGCTGAGAGTCTGTTCTCCAACGCAGTTCACCAGCTGGACGCCTCGTTACACCTGGATCAGTTGACAAACCAGGTCAGGGAACACCTGGACGCTTAGTGGCCTTTTTATCTTCTTTCTGTTTTATTTTTGAGGGGGGGTTGTGTGTGGATTATTTTTTAAGGAGTTCTAGTTTATCCATTATTTCCATTCAGGATCTTATGTTGTGTTCTTTTTTGCTTGTTTTCTCAAGCTCTCCTATAAGCACAATACTTTTGAGATAGAACTTATAGTAATCTTGACAGCAGATTTTTTTTTTGTGTTTTTTTTTAACAGCTAACACTTTTTTACTCTGGTTGTTGTGAAGATCGTGTTAAGTATGATTGGTATTCAACCCTCTAGAATGCTGATTTTTTTCTGGTTATACTTTGCGTCATAATATAATATGTAACCTGTATGTTCCGCCCTACCCCATCTTGTTACCAGACGATGCTAGCGGCCGTGGACAGACAGAGCGAGAAGGCGCTGGTCATCGGGGACAAAGCCTTCAAGTGTATGTTTGAGGATTGCGGCCGCTTCTACACCACACACCATCACCTCAAGGTATGCGCACATTTCAGGCTGTTGCTGTGTGTTATTGTCATAATTAATATTATCATTATTATTGTTATTATTGTTATTATTATTATTATTATTATTATTATTATTATTATTATTATTATTATTATTATTATTATTACTATAATAATTATTATTACCATTATAACTTCTTGTCCATTTTATACATGCAATTGAAAATTAAGCAACAACTTTTTTGTTTTGTCCCAGGTTCACGAGAGATCCCACACGGGAGATCGTCCATTCCAGTGCGAGTTCCCAAACTGCGGGAAAAGTTTCGCCACCGGCTACGGCCTCAAGTCCCACAACCGCGTCCACACCGGCGAGAAACCCTACCCCTGCCCCTACACCGACAAAGGTTGTGAGAAGGCTTTTAAAACATCCGGCGATCTTCAGAAACATGTGCGGACACACACTGGTATGGAGCTTTTTTTTTTTTTAAATAGATTATCGAGGATAATAACGCTTTCTTGTCACTTGTCAGGTACTTAGTTTTCTTGCAGATGAATCTTAAAACTAATGGTTGGTATCTTTTTTCACAAGCTGCTAGAGAGACATAATCTAGCTAGGATATCGTGACTTCTGTATCAGAAAATGACATTATACTAAGGGCATGGATAATATTAGAAATTTGAAGAGTTCGTAAGGGAAGCTAATAGAAATGCCATATTTAGGGAGTGGGAATTCAAAGTCAGGTTTTAAAAGCATCTGTCAATCATACATGAGTAGATTTCTTTGTGCTCATGAAGGAGAAGGACGGGTCCTGAGAGTGATTTTCTTTGTTATACGCTGTAGCTAGTTTTAACGGTAACCTTTGAAATCAGCACCTTCTAAAATGTAGGAAACTATTTTTGAAATTTTATCACATGATTACCATGATGAAGCCACCATATTAGATTTTGAGTATCTAAAGTCAGTGAATTTCAAAATCTATCTTGTCGTCCAGTTCTTTTTTAAATGACTTGAAACATATCAGACATGTAAAGGCAACGGGACTCAAGATTATGGCGATTCCATCTCTCTTGCTTTAACTATCATTATCATGTGTCCTTGTTGCATTTCTAAAGGCGAGAGGCCGTTCAAGTGTCCATTCGAGGGATGCACACAATCTTTCACCACGTCCAACATACGCAAAGTTCACATACGGACCCACACTGGGGAAAGGCCATACATATGTGATGTGGAGGGGTGTGGGAGAGCCTTCGCGTCCGCCACAAACTACAAAAACCATATCAGAATACACACAGGTAATGGACTACTTATTGTTTTGATGTTATTTCAAAATGAATTGTCTGTTTAGGGCAAGAAATATATTTGCTGCACAAGAGATGTGATCTTTGAAAACAGTCCTTCGAGTATTTAAACGTTTAAAAAATCTAAATTAAGTTTTAATTTTTTTTTTTACATAAGTAAGACCTGGTTTTAGTTTTGCCAAGATCCAAATTTTGTTTCTATAGATTCTAACAATTTCGATTTGAAAGGCAAATTACTGAAAGATGAATTAGCGCTTCTTTAAAAAAAAAATTCAAATATACATTTTCATTACTTGTACAATGTATTTCTGTTTTCCTACTTTTATGAATGACTATCCTTAAAATATATGAATTTCTTATTTTCCTCTGCAACTTTTTCACCGTTCCCAGGGGAGAAACCGTATGTGTGTAACATACGTGGTTGTGGCAAGCGGTTCACGGAGTACAGCAGTCTGTACAAGCACCACGTAGTCCATACGCACACAAAACCATACACGTGTCACTGCGGCAAGACGTATCGGCAGACATCCACGCTAGCCATGCACAAACGTACAGCGCACGGGGAAGATGGGACGATTACGATAACACCACAGGAGAACGGTGAGCTTCGTAATAATAGAGGATTTTTTTTGTTGGGTTGGTTTAACGTCCAACCGCAGCACTATATAGGCTATATTGTGGACGGGCCCCTAGACAGACGTCTGATAATAGTATGTGCTGTAACACACGAGACAGGGCGGGGATGCCATGACTCCTGTCTCAGCCGGTAATAACAGAGGAAATATCAGGCATGGTTGATAGAGCATTGGGCTTATATTCAGGAGGTCCCTGGTTCTATCCCACAATTAGGCAAATTTATTTGTTAGATTTTATGCCCTACTGTTTAGGTTAGTGACCGGCTGAGACAAGAGAAATGGTCCCTTGTGTGGCAGCAAGGAAAATTGATTAGCGCTAGTCATGACATAGGTCGCCAATATAGCAGGTGTTGGACGTTAAAACCAGCACAATAACAAGTGCTGGCTCTCTAGGTTTTCCATAGTGTTAGGAAATATTTTTTTTAAGTTTTCCCATGGAGTTAGGCATTTCTTCGCAGCTTGCTTTTACTTTCTGTCAATAGAAATGCTCAAGTTTGATTTTTTTTTTGGTAGATAGAAGTAAAGTTGATTATAATTCCTTAAATTATAATGCAGTAGCTGGCTTGCTATGTAAGCATGGAACTCTTTCAAAAATTACTAAATTTTCTCTACATATTAGTTATAATGGCAATTTTGTTGTCACTGTTTCTTTTGTTTTCATAGTTTATTTAGATTTCTGTTTTTACAACTTCTCTTTTTGCATGTTTTTCTTTAAGTTTTCCTTAATTTGTGAAATCATACATGTATGAGATTGCATTAACCTAAACTTCCAAAGAAAGTGCAACATTCTGTGAAAGTTTTTCTGACGTAGCCTTTTTCTGTTCTCTCCTTGCTTGCCACTAGAATCGGAAGAACCTCCGAGTAAAAAGCGTCTGATCAAAGCTGAGGCTGTGAATCCAGAACCTTCGTCCCAGGAGCAGGGCCATCTTCTAGTCAATGCCAGTGATGGCTCTCAGGTTGGCGTGTTACTTACTCTTTAGCCATTTGTCACCTCTGTACTATCTCATTTCTAAAACACTCTTAAATCTCAAGTATTTGAGAAAAAAGATGGGACACTATGCCACTCAGGTGACAAATTATTGTTGTGGTGTTAGACTTATTGAAAAATAGAGGGAATGAACATGAGTAGAAAGAGACAGCACACAAAACACACATACAGTCTGAAAAGTTACACACCAAGAAAGAATACCCATATAGTTTGATTATTGGAAAATAGAAAGAATGATGAACAAAGAGCGACACCACACATATGGACAGGCAGGGGGAATAGATACACAACGAGAAACAAAACCTTTATAGGTCAACGATTTCATCAGGACAAATGATAACAGAGAAAAAAATGGATGGTCATAATTGCAGTTGCCTGTGAAAGATCTGGAACATACAAAAGAGTTTTTTTCAGCTTAATCGGTTGTCTTCTTTAATTTTATTGGACTATGCTTCACTGGCTGTTTCTGGGGTATAAGTCATTTCATTTAGTTTGAGTATGAAGTGTATAATTTAATTTGATTGAACCAATTTTGATTGTCTGTTCTGTGAGTATGATATGAATTATTTAATTTGATTAAACTAAATTTAACTGGTAATCACATGAATCTGAATCCTAACTCAATTTCCTCTACTCCAGATGGTTCTACTGACCCATAACATCAACTCAAGTACCGCAATCAGCACAACAACGACCACCAGCAACACAACCGGGTCCAGCCTTGACGACAGTAGCGACAGCAACACTCAACAAGCTCATCAGCAACAACAACAACAGCAGCAGCAGATGGGGGCCCTCGTCACGCTACAGCAGAACATGCAGGCGCTCGGGGCGCTGCAGGGTTTTCAGGGAATTCCCGGACTGACGAGCCTGGCGCTGATGGAGAACGGGCAGCAGGTCCTGGTGGTCACAGACCCGTCTCAGCTGGAGGCGCTGCAGGTCAGACATTAGGGGCCTTAAAAACAACAACATAATGATAATGGTCATGATAAGGATTTTAATACTAATGACAAAAACAATAATTATAATCATAATAATAATAGTTATAATGATTGTCATAATAAGCATACTGATAATAATAATTATAAAAATATTTGTAATAATAATAATGATGATGATTTCTTATTTCCAACCTTCTGTCTCTTTCAGCAACTGGCCCAACACTTAGAAGTTCTTTCCCAGACGCCAGATGGGCTTGTCCAAGTCCCTGGCATTCAGCTTGCCACATCGGTTGCCGGTAGCAACGCCGACGGGCAAGGCAGAGCCGAAACGGAGCTCGTAGAGACGGTCGAGTTCGGCGATGTGGAGGAAGCAAAGCCAGACCTCATGAGCCAGGGATTGACGGTCGTCTCGTTAACTCATTAGTCCAGGGGATTAACTCATTAGTCCAGGGGATTAACTCGTAAGTCCAGGGGATTAACTCATTAGTCCAGGGGATTATCTCATTAGTCCAGGGGATTAACTCATTAGTCAAGGGGATTATCTCATTAGTCCAGGGGATTAACTCATTAGTCAAGGGCATTTACTCATTTGTCGAGGGGATTTTCTGATTTGTTGTAACCTTCTTATACATTAGTCCAGGGGATTAACTCATTAGTCCAGGGGATTAACTCGTAAGTCCAGGGGATTAACTCGTAAGTCCAGGGGATTAACTCATTAGTCAAGGGGATTATCTCATTAGTCCAGGGGATTAACTCATTAGTCAAGGGCATTTACTCATTTGTCGAGGGGATTTTCTGATTTGTTGTACCTTCTTATTTTTGTCCAACTTTAAGTGATTTTTACCAAGTGCACAGGAATATAGAAAAAAACTGCTTAGCTTTTTCAAGATTTGAAATTATATGAACGCTTTAGGCTAAGGCAGCATAGAGCCTACGCATTTTCTTAACTTCTGATATAATGTAAAGAGGGATCCATCAGAAATTTGGCCAGTTTCCCATTAAAGTAATAAAAATTTAGAGTTGTGGCGATTCAAAATTTCAACATTAGAACTTCGTCTTTTCTTTTTTTTTTCCGGATTTTTGTGAGTTGCTTTGATTTGTACACTGTCACTGGCATTCCTCTCTAGAGTTTGATAAACGTTGATACAATAATCGGCCTGTCACATGAAACTATCCATTTAAGTAAAATCAAGCATTCCTGTCACATCATGCCAAGCTACAAGGACCAGTTTCCTTTCTTTTTAGGTAATGTTGAAATTCTAAGTTTAAGACTTTTTCTGGAAAACTGCATATGTTGGTCGGCAAGGTCTCCATTACATCATAGCTTTCTCAATGTTTAGTTGATCCTTTATAAATTTTTGTTTTGAAGATAAATTGTGGCCACACCAAAAAAGTATATATATATATAAACAGCTCATATTTTTGTGTATAATTGACTAGAAAGTTATGGTCGAAATAAACGATAAAAAAAATTTTTTTTTTACAAGGTACATTGGAAAAGACAGCTGAAATTTTTCAAAATTCATTAATATTGTATATGATGTTTATCTGAACACAAGTGTGCATGTTCCTTTGTTGATGATATTATTATCATGTTTTTAATGTGATAAGTTATTTATTGGAGAGAGAACATTTGAGCCAGTGTTCAACGGATCATATGAAAACCATCATGATGATGATTGTGCTTGTTCATAAAAGAAAATTGTTGATTTTAAACTTTCGTAGAAATGTGTGAGCTAGAATGAAACAGAAGAATGGATGAACAAATTTATTTTGTAGAAAGATATTACAGCTCAAACGAAGTTTTGGTTATTTTTTCCTATCTCATAAAGCAATAATGAATTGCACAGGTTGCATCTGATGTGAAGTAATTTCAAAATTACCATTTAATTTGAATATCAACAGATGAAATGGGATGTTAATAAAATTATACTTTATAAAAAATTGTTACATGTATCATATTGTCATGAGGATGCAATTCTCATTCTGCATTTTGCCTGTTCATGTTTATTACTGAATACACCAAATTCAATCCAACACTGGCTTCACGAGTTTTAATTGTCTTATCAAAGATTTGTGCGAATGTCATTATACTTAGACTGAACTTGGAATATACTCTAGTCTAATATGCAGTGGAATCCACATAGTTTTACACCTTTATAGTCAACACACCACACGTCGATTTTGTCTTCCAAGGGCTCAGAATATTGAGCTTGGACATTTGTGTTGCCTGCAAATTGAGCTCAGTTGAAGGATTAAAAAATGTAGATATGCTGCGCCTGCCAATGTATCGCCTTCATAATGTTACGGGTAAACGCTCATTACTCAGGTATAACAAGGCATTGGCCTCAGACAGTTGACTTCAAGTCAAATACAGTAGCAACAGACCATTTGTCATCCCTCTATTTTTATCTGGTTTAAGGAGTGCTCGGTTTTTCACTTCTGCTAGTTGCCTTCAAATTGGGCTCAGAATTTGAGGCCTAACTCTGCTTCACGTCAACACTCCTTGAATCCCTAGTGGTTGAATTTATCAGGATTTCACTCTATATGCAGTTGTATTTTGTAAGATGGTGCAGATCTCATTGAATTGGAGATCTGTTAGATAAAAGAAAACTTTTACGTATACCTTACAATTACATAAGTGATAATGATGCCTAAATGCTGTCTTAAGAATATCAGAGATAAGGCCGGAAACGTAACAAAAGCATGTTTTCACATATGCATAGATCTGAAAATCCAAGTAAAGAACTGCCTCGTTATAACACCTTTTGCCGCATAGCACAAAAACTTTGCAGCAAAAATCTTCCGAAGGATCTTCAGTGGAAGCGCTCAACTTTAACCATTGCTCACATCTGCACTTATAGGAAAAACGCTTATGTTATGTTTTCTGGCTCAATCAACAAATCTCTCCTAGAATATGAACCTCCTTATTACTTCCCCTTCCCCTACCGTAGGCGTAAAGATGAGAAAACAAAAACAAAAGACTGTGAGATTTAATTTATTATCACAAATCAATCCTACAAATTGACTTTTTCAAACACAATTCAATGCATTCTAGTAGAAAAAAAACATCAACAAAGGCCTTATGATAAAGTGGACTGAGATTAAGGGACAGAGACATCAGTGAAATGAAGTTTTGGGGAAAGACGAGGGGTATCAGGGCAATAAGTATAGAAATCGTAGAGCTATCAAGAAAGGCAACTTTTATTGCACTCGATGTGAAAGAATTGACAAAATCCCTATGAGTAAAAACAATAAAATTATTTTAGAAATAATAATAATAATAATAATAATAATAACAACAACACTCAATAGTACATGTCAATAAAAATGATATGGATAAGGATAATATTGATGATTATGATACTTATACACTTTCTACACTTAATTTAAAAAAGAGGCACATTTTTAAATATTTTTTTTTAACATTTTTTTTTCCTAAAAAAAAAAAAAGCATATTTCCTACACCAATTGTAACAATTATGTATGTGGTTTTGTAATACACTACGATGTAATTTGATATGTTGACAATATTGAGCATGAAGGAATAATTGAGACAAGCCTTTACTTCACACTTTGACGTAGGGTTCTCAGTGCCCTTGATTAACCCTTTAAACCCTCATGCCCATTTCCTATTTTGATGGAGCTTTTTAGATAGATCTATAAATGGAAAGAGGGTTTTTTTTTTTTCATTTTCTGTCATATTTTGTGATTTTACCGGCTGGGTTTAAAGACTTAATAAACTATCATTCTAAAATAATGGACTTGATAACATTATTTGATTTACTCAAAACCTTTCTACCATTCAGGTTGGAGATATTTTAAGTTTATTTTTAATTTTCATGGTTGAGATAACCTCCAAAGCACTTTTTTCTGGAAGTTTGTTATCTTTTGTTGCACACACACATCCACATTTCACCTCTGATCACTTTCTGTCCCAAGTATGAGATGAAAAGTAGGGTTACATTTTAAGGCACATATCACATTAGGCAAGGGAGATACCTGGATCGATCCCACAATCTGGCAAATTTATTCATCAGGTTTTGGGCCCCTTATGGTTGGGGTGGTGTAAGTAAAATGTGATCGGCTGAAACAGTAGTAACTAGTAATGGTATCCACATTCTGTCTCTGCAGGGCATTACATAAAATTGTCAGATGTTAGTCTTGGGACTCATATTATAAAGAATTCTCTTTGAGAACATAGGAGAGGTTAAGCTAGCAGAAAGTTCTTGCTTTTGTGCAAAATGGATCAGACCCATTAGAGGACAAAAAAAAATGTTCTCACAAAATCATGCAGTGAATTATAACATAGATATCAATTTTTACATGAAAAATATTTTGACATTAATGTGTCCAAAGTTAAACCCTAAACACAAAAGACTTTTCAAATTAATATAAATAGAAAATAACAACAATCAAAGAAACAGAAAGCAGGTTGTTTGACATAGAAAGACAATTTTTGTAAGTTTATAAAAAAAAGGGTATAACAACATATCAGGTAAAAAATACAAAACTGACTATAGCATGTGCTACATGTACCAGGCTACACAAGGTAGCACAGCCAGTTCATAACTAAGTACAATTCAATTGGGTTTTTTAACAAGCGGATTTCATTATCTGTGAGCGTCAGAAGTTAAGTCCGCTCTGGATAGAAAAGTACAAGCACATACGTCCAAATCTGGTCTGATGCCTCTATTTGTGTACAGGATTCTTTCAAAAACTAAATGAATTAAAGGACACCAATTTTATCAGAATTAATAATCCTAACTTAAATTTGCCAAAATGTAAAATATCAGATGTAGTCAGTTTGAGTAGTAATAAGTTAAAGAAAGGTTACATTTTTAATTTTTTTTGTCAGAGTATATTAAATGTGTGTGTAAATCATAACTAATCATGATATTTATTAGATTGTGAATAAATAAGAAGTATTGAAAGATATGCTTTGGCAGTTTGATTCACCGTCAGTTTGACCAAATCATGGTGAACTGAAGAATTATAAAAGGGCAGTAAAAAAAATACTTGCATAGCATTGTTGTATAAAAAAAATATTTAAAAAAACATATGCAAATGATCAACCCATTGTAGATTCAACATAGTTATTGAGATTTGAGGGCAAATATAATAAATATATT
This sequence comes from Elysia chlorotica, assembly GCA_003991915.1. Lineage (NCBI taxonomy): Eukaryota > Metazoa > Mollusca > Gastropoda > Plakobranchidae > Elysia > Elysia chlorotica. The sequence goes on along the minus strand of RQTK01000045.1, from coordinate 752,478 downwards.
TAATGTTCAATATCACATACTGTTTTATAACAGTAATAAGGCTGAAGAGTTCCAACCTAAGTGCTTGCTACAAGTTCAGATGGGCTAGCTCCCCTTTTCTTGATCATTCAATTATCTTTACTTACCCTTAACCTTAACCAAACGTCATTTTGTACCCTTGTCCATTTGTCGTGGACTCTCTATGCTCCCTCACTTGTTAAATAGTCAAAATGGATATTTGAGGAATCATAAACTTTCAAAGGAGAATCCCAATGGTAAGTATTTTAATAAAAATAACAAAACTAAGGTAGTTTTTTTAAACTCAAACATAAGATTAGGGTTAAGCTTTTCCCACCACCCTGCATACATGTTGTGAACATTGATACGCTCTTGTGCTAGCACCTTTTTATATTGACCTGAACACCTTCCGTTTGGAAATAATGAAAATCAAAGCTTTTAACAATTTTTTTTTTCATTCCCCGAAATAGTGCTCTCACAAGGCACAAGAACTAGGCCTTAGTTTGTGCAACGTGAAAAGATTAAACAAAGTCCATGACAAGAACTTTCTCCGTGTGTCGTTGAATGTCCTTGTTGAAGGGACACTCCTTCAGATGGTCTCCCATGTGAGGGACGTTCTCCTTGAAGCGCCAGAATCTGATTGGCTCGAAGCTTGTGCTGAACATCCATCGCTGGAATGGGTTAGGAGAGGATATAGATTGGAGAAAGAGTCATTAGCCATGGTTCAAAAATTATACGTTAGGAAAGAGCTTGGATTCATTTAACCAAAGATAACTTCTTTTTATCCATAACTGACTTATAAAGTAGTAATAATAATAATAATAACGATAATAATAATAATAATAATAATAATAATAATAATAATAATAATAATAATAAATAGCACACGAAATCAACTATTGTGCTCTAAGGAACAGTCAAAAAAACTCAGTGTAAATTTTAAAAGTATAAGCAAAGCTACAATAAGAAATATTGACAATATACGATGAAAATAATACATTGTGGAAATTGTACTTTACAAAATTGTGAAGTCCTAGATCTTTTTAACATTTTTTTTCTTTAACAATTCATTATAAACTGTTTTGAAAATATCGAGTTTGGATAGCTTTTTAGTTATTGAAATTTTCTCCTGTTCCACAGTTTGGAAGCACCCATTGAAAATATTTTTTCAACTTAGGACATTTTTTAGAACAAATTACAATTTGGGGAGATCTTTACATAAAACAATGGAACAATCAAGTCTTTAGGAATATTTTTCTAAACACAATGTTAATTCACTTTGTAGCAGAAATGTGAAAAGTAGTACCACCACCATTATCATCCTCATCATTTTCATTAAGATTTCACAGGAGGTGTTAAAAACATTGAAAAATACTCTAATAAACTCACTTTATTAACAACCTTCCAGGTTACACCATTGCCAGATTTTTGTCGCTGCCAGTTAAGCAAAACAATGCCATAATCATCCAACAGACTGCAGCAGATGTCGCGCAGCTTGCGGGAGGTCAGGGCCAGGTTGCAAAGGCTGAAGCTGTCCAAATTTTTGGCTATGGAAAGAGTAAGGCCCCCAAAAAGAGTACATGTAGTGATTGTAGGAAAAGATAATGAAGATCTAAAAGAGATAGTGATAAATCTAAATTAAACTCTGTTCGGAACAGTGATAATTGTCCAAAGTTTAAAACCTGACTGATCTCTTTTTATTACATGTGTATTTTTTTTTTACTTACATGTATAAATACAATTGTTGTTGTTTTTTTCCTTAGTCCTTTGTTCTCAAATTGATTAATTTATTATACATAATATAAATTACTGTGAAATGGATCCAATAGTAAAATTCCAATGCTTACACTGGCCAGCGAAATCTAATATGGCAGAAAATACTCAGAGGAGCCTTTTGTATGCATAAACATATAATACCTTGACATGACGTCGTTATCAGTGCTTACCTATGGCTTGCAAAATTTCATAAGGCAGATCTAACAGATTTAGCTGAGCGTTTGTTCCTTTGTCCTCCTCGTCCTCCTCCACCTCATACTCAAAGAGGACTTTGGAGTCCCAGTTCATCGCTGTGTAGATCGACGGTCTGACCCGCATCCTCAGTCTCCGACTGGCACCAACTTCAGACTCAGACGTCTGGGATGGACTAGATGCTTCTCCAGGTTTCTGGTCGTCCGAGCTCCTATCACTGATAAAGCCGTCGTCTCTAGCAAAAGTAGCATTCCAAGACCCCTCGACATTGTCAACGTGTCCGCAGCTATGACCAGTGTAACTTTTGCTGTGAGTGACAGCACTGCTGCCTGGTAAAATATCAAAGTGTTTATCAACGCTAGCAAGATCACTTATACTGGGCTCTGGTTTTGCTTGGACTCCTGCATTTTTACCTCCAGTGCTGCTCCCGTGAGACGAACAGTCTACAGACAATGTAGACAAGTGCTCTGTGACACTGTCATTTTGATTGGATTGATACTGCAAGGAAGACGACGCGGGTTTTTCGAAATCCTGAGGGTCGTTCCGACCAGAGTGACCTGTTGAAGTGTCGGAACACGAGGTTGGTAAATCTGACCGTCTCAGACCGAAGCTCTCCTGCAGCCACGAATGGTAGACGTGCGCCCCTGGCTGAGCCGGCTCCAGGCGCGAGAACGAGAAGTTGCAGCCGAGGTAGGCCAGCGGACATCGCTGCTCGAGCCAGCCCTGCGAGCCCTGGTGGATGTCCTGGTGCACATTCTGAGCGGGATGGGCCAGGGGAGAAAAAAACTCTTAAATGCAATCATCTAATACATTTATCTGTTTATCTCTTTCTAGGTGTAAGTAATGGGCCAGCTCATGAAACACAGCGATCTTGATCTGAATTAAGTAACAAAACTCACATTGAAAGTGTATTAGAGTGGATGGAAGACGCATAGGTTGGAATACGAAATTTTTGTGACCCAAATAGCTTCAATAAATCATACCCATTAAAGAGCCTTGCTGGATATCCTGATGAATATTATTGGTAGGATGGGTTAACAACTAAAAAATCTTATAAATAATAAAATTCTAATACATTCATATTTTTTATGGTAAAGTTCATAGAAGCACATCTCATAGCATACACAATGGTTGTAAAAAAGAATCCAAGACTGTTGCATCATATTTTCTGATTGAATTATATATGGGGCTACTATTCCTAGTTATTTCTAAACAAATATCAATTTAATTCCATTTGAATAGCTTAATAAGCTTAAAATTTGAGGTAAAAAAAAAAAGAACAAAATGATGTTTTGGCCTTAACTGCAAAACCTTTGGCTTCCCTGGCTACTTTGGCTCAGTAATCCTGAATCCCCACACAGAATAAAGAAAACAAACCAACCTTAAAATGCCATGGAAATTGATCGCGTCGGAAGTTCTGAGCGCAGATAAAGTTGTACATGCTGGGCGACTTGTACACGTATTTGTTGATGCATTCGAACCCGATGTTCAGCCCTAGCAGTTTATGCAGGCAGATTTCTGGCTCGGCACTCCCGTCAGGCTCATTGTCTCCCTTGCTGTCCCCCGCGCCACAGCTTTGTCCCAGCAGCTTGTAGAGTTGTGTCCCCCCAATATCATGCAGTGTTGACCTTGACCTTGAGCTGCGCTGACTCGGCTCGCTCCCCCGATCTGAACGTTCAGATGAAACGCTGTCGCGCACAGATCTGTCTGTTGGTTGCGAAGCTTCTTTTTGGGAGACAGTCGTGGCGGTAGCGTTTTCAGGTGAATCCAGAGTTTGGCACTTACTGGTGTTTGATGAAAGAGCTTGATGAGTATGGTCCTTCAAGGCAGTTACACTTTGTATATGGTTTGCATGAGTATTGTTATCTTTCGTTACTCCCGTCAATCTCTTACTAAACGTATGGTCCGGGGGAAGAGAGGAAGACCTGAAACTCAGCCCAACAGCTTGCCCCCGATCGTCTGGAACCTCACTTGCTTCCCCGACACCCGAGAGCCGATCTTGTGAGGAAGATCGAGTCGCTGCCGATTTACTGAGCGCCGCCACCAAGTTGTCCGTTGTCTCCTTGGAAACAAGAAAGAGCTTGCTCTTGATGCTCTCGCTGAGCCCGGGCGGAGGTTTGCTCAAGTCCCAAGGGGCGTCACTCTCGTCGTCAGACAGCGTGTGGGAGGTGTCGGAGGAGGCGGCCATGTCGACCTCGTGAGATCGGCCGTGGGGCATCAGAGGGGCTGCTGGGTACTTCTGGGTGAGTGCGTTCCTCAGCGTGCGTCGCAGCTTCCTGGGGGCGCGCAGCGAGTCGATGAGCATCCTCTGGTCTCGCATGGCCAGCCCTATGTCCAGCTGGCCGCAGTCGATGTAGGTCTTCGTCTCGGGCAGAGGCAGACGCATTCCCTTCTCACGATTATGCATGGGCCATCTGAGAAGGATTGGAATCAAATTCAAAGTTTTGGTTCAATTAGAGAAAACAGATGAAAGGAGAAAGGGAGAGAGAGAGAGAGAGAGAGAGAGAGAGAGAGAGAGAGAGAGACAGAGAGAATGAGGCAGATAAACAAATGACAGACTGATACTTGCTATGCTTTTGATATTATCCATTTAATTAATTTACTAAAATAACTGCAGCAATGCAATGAGAATACATAAGCACTGAGCTTTGTAGAAGCTGTAAACTTGAAAAATATACTAACAATATCAACTCAATAATCAGGCGTTTTCCACTCTCACCTGCTCCACTCCTCAGAGCAGCAGACTACACTGGCCGGACAGACGGGCAAGTGGGCGGCCATCTTGGATCGTTTGACCAGGTGAGGGCATCCATACTCCTTGTTGACGCAGGTCACTTTCTCCTCGGGGCAGGCCAGAGTGTGCTCGGCTTGCTTACACCTGGACAATGACGGCAAATACATGTTTCAGTGATGCCAACTGGATACATTTTCTACTGAAATTCTAGCACAGCAGCATATTGGATTATAAAACATAAACCCCTTGACAGAACTTAACTGAACCCTGACCGACAAACTTTTTAAAAAACTGAAACTCCATAAACTTACCAAAAATTGGCAACACTATGTAAAGTTGCGACAAAAAAAACATTTGAGGATAACATAGAATTGTTAGAACTTCTTCTTTTGAGAAATGAAGCAAAATTGTTTGTTTTTTTTATTTTTCCTTGGTCTGTACAGGTGATATTTTTTTTAAATTTTGAAACTTCCTGTGTTGGAATCTACAGTTCTGAGAATTTCATTTAACATTAGACCATTTGTCACTGAATAGAATCTAAACATGCATGAAGAATCGGCAGACTGATTCAAGTACCTGTGGCACCGCCAGCCGCAAAGGTCACAGGTCATCATCTCACACGAGGTCACTTGGTCCGCAGGTGTGGTGCACGTCGACCTTAAACATCGGATGCAGTGGCTATGACCGTTGACCTCAGCTGCCTGATCCTCTGGGAAACTGGTGGATTGTTGAAAGAGAGACAGTGAAAAATTTATGTGAATCTTGTTGCTCCATTCTTCAGTTATCATTACTTACTGTACTCAGTCACCAGCATTTAATATTGGCACATCACAATTGGTATATATCAAATTATATGAGATTTTGCTGCATTTGTTTATTTAAATATCACATGACAACAGTTTCATTTTGTAAGTCATCTTACAACTTTAACGCATAATATCACGTTTTTCTTCTGTAAATAATTTGTCAAAACTCCCATAGGAAATCTGAAATGCCAATTGATATATTTGTTTGTAACAGTCAAACAGAGACCAAATTCTAATTCTATCGTTAAGGAAAGGTCCCTGATTCAAAACCCACAATTGGCCCAAAATGTGTTTGTCCGATTTTGTTCCCTTTTGGCTTGGTCCATGTCAGTATAACGTGACCGGCTGAGACAGGAGTTCAGGTATCCCTGCACTGTCTCTGTGTGGCAGCACGTAACATTGTCAAATGCAAGTCTTGGGACCTGTCCATAATAAGCCTCCAGAGTTGACAAAAGATGCTACGCAACAAACAAAAAACCCTCACCTCCTCTTCTGGGTGAATCCTGACACGATCATTTTTCTCTGAAGTCTGATGGTTAGGCTGACTACAGCTCAAAGGGAGTAGAGAATCTGAAAGAAATTTGAAGTCAACATGAATATTGTCAAAAAAAATTTTAACGACTTCTAGATCTAGTAGGCCATACTCAATAAGTTGAATTTGAGCAGACATATCAATGAAGAAGATTTATACTACATCGTTAGATCTTGATTCTCTTGAATTTAAATCCTCTCTTGATAAATCGCTAGTTTCTATTTACATAGATTTGTGGTGTTTTAGTCCAATGCTAGACGACAGACCTAAACCAACCCTTGGGGGCACTGATATGTTACAAAGGATGCAGGCATTCAAGGCACAACCAACTAATCATGAAAAGGTACCTACCTGTCGTCAACCACACTCCTCCCCCTCCTATCAAAAGAATGAAAAAGAAAGTAAGGCAGAAAAAAATAAATGTCCAAAACCCATGGGACCAGCAAAAGGCACCAACCAAATGCTGAAAAAGACTCCCAAGGCTCAGTCAGTCTACCAGACTACCCTGCAACCAGCAAGCCGCCTCCAAACAACAAATGGCAGAATCTCACCCAGGTCAGGCCACACCGCGACCATCCAAGAAATTGCTACCCCGCCATCTGTCACTGGATCCTACCCACACCAGTCAGCACTCCGCTGCCCTGCGACCTGGCAAAGGAATCCCAACGACAGTCAGACCCTCATTTTCACCCCTCATCAATTTGGAAGAGAAGTGAGGCCGTCCAACCTTATCAGGTCCGACCAACCCGCGGTTGTTTCCATCGCAACCATCAAAGGCTGTAGGCCTTCTAACAGCAAAGGGTCTAAAACAAAAGTGAAAGTGGATTTACTAAACCACTTCTGAAACAAATGTGGTGTTTTAACCCAATGCTAGACGACAAACCTGCACCAACCCTTGGGGGACCATGATATGTTACAAAGGATGCAGGCATTCAAGGCACACCCAACTAATCATGAATAGATCCCTACCTGTAGTCCACCACAAATTGAATTTAAATCCTCTCTTGATAAATCGGTGTCTATTTAGTCTAGATAGATTCTACATCTAGGCTGACATCACCTAGATCTAGACCTACATCTGGAAACACTACATAGGCCTAATTAAATTTGACATTTGCTAAATGTATATTAAAATAATACAAACAAATGAAATATGATTGAATATTTATAAGTATTACTGAATCTGATTTTTCAATCTTGTTCTTACTTGGGTTTCTTAGTGCTATGAAAAAAGGACAAGTAGGTAAACAACAAGCAAAGTCCCGGAACTTACTCAGCCTAGGCTGACTCAGATTTCGTAAAATGTCCATTCTAAGTTTTTGTTTAGTCAATGTTTACAGGAGATAATGTTGCCAAGTCTATAACAACAATAACTGCTGCTACTATTTATGTTTTAGTTGTTGTTGTTGTTGTTGTTGTTGTTGCCGTTGTTGTTGCTTTGTTCTCGTTATTATTGTTGTTATTGTCGTTTATGTGGTTAACGCTTAGGATGATACTGTTGCTTTTGTTATTGTTGTCGTTGCTGTTGTTTTTGTTGATGAGGATCATGATGATCATTATGGTGATCCTCATGATGATGATGATGATGATGATGATGATGATGATGATGATGATGATATTGTTGTTGTTGTTGTTGTTGTGATATTTTTCGGATCGAAAGTTTTAGCGTTAACGTTTGTGGTCGATTGGCTGTAAGTCTTAATTTATTTATGCTGTTAAATGTCACGTTATGAAGTCTCGGTCTAAATATACTGGGCACAAGACACGAACAAGTATGAGTTGAAGCAACTTTCATTCGCGCGGAAATAGTCATTCAGACAAAAAAGAGCTGCAAAACAAAGATGTGAAAAGACAAAACAAAATGCTAAAATGTCGCCTTAAAAGCAGATAGCTTAAAACACCTAAATGAAAGAACTGTTGTAATAACTATTAGATTGCACCACATCAAACTAATCAGAATCATCAGTGTATGCATAATCTTAAGATAACACGTATTCATTGGTTCCGTCAGGATGAAGTGGTGTATAATCTTCATGAACTCTGTAGCCATCCTCGTCTTTTTCATATATATTTAAGAGGCACAGCGGTATACTATACTTTAATACCTTTAAATATATAGATTACCATTGAATTAATACCAGGTACATGCATGATCGTTTTGTGTTAATTCTAAGAAGTACGATTATGTTTCGCCTCATACTACACCTCGGCATGGGGCTTGCCATTATAAAACTTAAATCATGGTTTTCCCTACTGATAGAGATAATCATTTTATCAGTCACCCATACATCATTGCTGTAGAATATCAACAGGCCCGGATTTAGCCATGGGATGAACTGGGCCTCGGGGAATTTATAAATTTATAAAAATCAAACTAGACTGTGCTCAAAGGGTCTTTTTAGTGCTATAAAATTGAACGGAGAAACATATAACAGAGAATGGCGCGTGAACTCTCCAAAACAAGGAAAGTCTTGGTGCTCTGTATGTAAGTTATTCTCATGACTGTACTGGAACACACACGCAACTAAGTTTGGCCTCAAGTGGAATTGATGATTGGTCTCACATTTAGCTATTAAAATTCATGAAATCCAGTACCACAGGGCCTCGAGTTGCCTAAAGCCGGGTTTGAGTATCAAAATGAAACTTCTTTTGTTTTTCGCCTAAACTTACATTATATTTTGATGTTATTCAAAAGTAAAGCTCGTTTAAAAAGGAGGGTATAACTAGATTCAGTTCAAAGACCAATAATCTGGAGGTGCAAATATTTTTTTAATGTAAGAGTGTGTGTGTGTG
>RQTK01000045.1:732004-743448 GCA_003991915.1 Elysia chlorotica | reverse complement strand
AAAAAACAAAGAAAGGACAAACAAATACATAAACAAAGCGTAAACAAAACTTTAACACAACTTTAAAAACACTTACTGGTATTTTTGTCATTTGTTGTTTGTTTCTTTGCTTTGTTATTTTTTTCATTTTTTTTTTGTTTTGTTCGCTACATTTTGTAACGAATATGAAATTAATCTCAAGCAGATTACTCATTCTCTACTTTCAAATAATGTAAATAAAGGGTGGAGTTAAAACTAGTAAATTCTACTGGTTGGTTTAGTGTCAGTATAATTTGAAATATGGGAGAAATAAAATGGAGTTAACAGATAGCAGCCGTATATGATCCTCCTCGGCAACCTTTAGAAATATTATTTAAATAGAGCAAGTAAATTAATATTTATTCTTTAGTTGTTGTTGTTGCTGTTGTTGTTGTTGTTGTTGTTGTTGTTGTTGCTGTTGTTGTTCAATATGTATGTCATCGTGAGCTTTATTCGGGCATTCCATCCAAAAGAGGGTGAACTTTTCACCATAAAAGTAAGCTGTAACTCATATCGAAATATGCGTATTAAAACATAACATTGACATACAACATACAGTCATGGTGGGGTTTGTGTTCACTGTTTTGTTTTCCTGTCCACGATAACCAAACATTCCAAAACGAGCGTTACCAAAAATAGATCAGGGGAAATTAAGGAGGGGCTGGTGACCAATGGCTTCGCGTGTAACAACTAGATCGACATAGCGCGCTGTTGATTGGTGTGCTCCACAAGAACTGGGTTTTCTACGCCTGCCCACAGTGCTCAGTGCTCAGCTCAAAATCAAGCTCAAGTCTCCCTCAAGAAGGCATCAAAAGACCGACGCTTTCGCCTGTGTTTGCAGCAACAACACTCAACAGTGCTAAACCGGGAAGAGAGTACTTGCATTTTGGGACTAATCTAAATTTGCTAACCTCTTAGTCACGTAAAAACACTCATAATAAAGATTAGGCAAAATACACGAAGCATAAACTTATAAAATGCACCCCATTCAAGCTTAATACGTATTATTAAGGTTGCGCTGGAAGACTTGACATAAACCTAGATTCTGATCTAGATCACATATGGCTATTAATAGACATCTGTGATCGAGATCTAGACCTTGGGCTTACGAGAGATAATTAAATACTCTGGATCTAAACGATCTTACCTACTTGTAACCGCTTTGTTGTAGGACCAAAAAATATTGAGGAAACTTGGCAAATCTGCAGTTTGTATTGATAAAATTCCCCAGGTAGATCTAAATCTAGGGGGGTCTAGGCCTACTTTTTATGCATTGTTCTTTAATGAAGTCCATACGAAAACGTCGCATTTACTGGCATCGATTTAGGATTCTAGATCTAAGGTAGTAATTACATGTACACGCTTAGACCCCCGACTAAGTAAATGCAGCTTTTACTGCCGGTATATATAGATCAAGTGCATGGAATCTAAAATTACCTGTTGTCTAGATTAGGAACTCAGATTGGTATAGCTGGGTCTGCAGTAATTCTCCCTTTGGAACATTATTTATTATCATTTTGTTTTAGCTATGTTATCTGGTCCAAAATAAACGAATCGCTATTTATAAGAAAAAGAAAAAAAAAGAGACAAATATACCTCAAGGTTGCAATCTATACTAAAAACACAGACAGACGCAGAGATGAAAGTGAGAGAGAGAGAAGGGGGGAGGGGGGGAGGAGATGGGATGGAGGTGATGAGCGAGAGGGAGGGGGGGAGGGGGGGAGGAGATAGGATGGAGGTGAAGAGAAAGATAGAAAGAGGGAGAGAAGATAGAGTTTTGGAGAGAGAAATACAGGTGGACTCTCAACTCTGTCTCTTTCTAAACTTGGAATAAGAACAGTGTCGGCTGTCGTTTTCTCATCTCATTTCTACTTCTGTTTTCCGCCGTTACATGCATGCACGTATTATCCTAACTATTTTAATCTCATTAAAGATTAAAAATAGACCTAGTCACGTTAGCGTCCATTATAGCTCCAAATTAGCCGTATGATGGGTATCAAATACATGAGACACATTACTAAGTAAAAGTCACACAGTCTGTAAATAGCTATAATCATTAATTAGCGACCCGACGCGTTGGTTGTCGTGGCAACCACCACGCCTCGGTTTTTGTCCTCGTTGGAGGAAACATATCATTTTATATAATGCACGACCTGTCTCACTTTCTATCTCCCCTTGCCTCTCTCTCTCTCTCTCTCTCTCTCTCTCTCTCTCTATCTCTCTCCCTCCCTCCCCTTCAGTCATCATACCCAATACGATCTTATCTGATTGCGACGTGGTCCAGTGTTGACACTTAGCTTTCGGATCAGATTGTTTGCGTTCAAATACTGACTGGGTTAGTTAAAAACACTTAGTAAGTTCAAGGAGATGAAATAGACGCAATATTTACCCACATGTTTTTATTATGTTGGGCACGATAAGTGGACTCTAGCACATGAAATAGCATAGCTGATTATTTTTAAACTCTCGTAGGATTTCTATGAACACCCCTATCTGGAGGCGGAAGCACATGCTAAGATTCGAACTTTGTCATTCAAGGATTTAACCGTCTGAGCTATCTGGCATTGTTGTCATCACTAGTCAGTTACTTACAACCTTTCGTGGCTCTTGATCTAGCCCCGTCTAGCCTTCATAGATGTTGGACTGCCTTCTTTGTATCACTAAGAAAAATGATGGTACGTTTATATTGTATTTTACAAATAAAGCAACCAAGCTTTCAAAGCATTTCACATCCTACTTAGAGAAGTCATACCGGCTTTTGGTAGAGTAGTCTAAAGTATAGATAGTACGTTATACAACCGAGATGGCGATTTAAAGTTCAACTTTACTGAAATAGACTCTAGGCTAGAGGAGCGATTTAATTGCCCCAAGCTCGCAGTTGATCATCAAAGGCTTTTTGCCATTAACCTGTTACACAGTGTTAGTGTTGTGACACAGCAATCAAGCTTTCAAAGCTTTTTTCCTCCCACTTAATTAGTTACACCGCACAAGTTGTTTTTGTTCAAGACGTAGAGGCCTATTTGCTTTACTTGCTTGTGTTTTTGTATGCTGTACAAACCACTAGTTTGTACTATGATTTGAGCAACAGCGGTGTCCTCCGATCTTGTACAGTTTGGTCAGTGTCAGTATAATACGACTGGCTAAGATATATTAAGTCCTTGCAGTGGTATTTCAGTTCAACCCACGCAAAAACTAGCAGACTTCAGTCTTTGAGAAGCGAGAAGACGTTTAGATAGGAGAATAACCTCTCCCTATCTTTTTCTCTTCTCTCTCTCTCTCTCTCTCTCTCTCTCTCTCTCTCTCTCTATCTTTGTACAGAGATTTATCCAGCCCCTCCCTAAGGCCATAACCGAACCCCAGCCACATTACCGATATATTGACCAGTGGAAGAATTAGCCATTGTCTTTTGTTTGAGAAGACGGGCGGGCGACAAGGCTTTACACCGGTTGCCATGACAACCCATCACCTCGCACAGACGATCTGAGACCTGAAGAAGATGGACGGACATGCGGCCACAGTCCACAGTGACAGAGCCTGTAGGGGTTTGCTTCTGGTCCTTCTGGTCCTTCTGTCTAGTGTCAGTCATTAGAGAACTGGCCGCAAGAATAATCGTTCTTTTTGTATAACCTCAACACAAGAGTGTAACTATCACCAGAGAGTGTGAAATAATCAGAGGTGTCACGGTGAGGGTTTGGCGTTCATGTGGGTTAGGTTGCTTCCTTCAAACTTCAGTAAAAACTCTGAACATTGTTAAATCGCCTTAATTTCAGAGTGAGCATGCGCTACGCTAGTTCAGTCATTAGAGAACTGGCCGCAAGAATAATCGTTCTTTTTGTATAGCATCAACACAAGAGTGTAACTACATGTATCATCAGAGAGTGTGAAATAATCAGAGGTGTGACGGCGAGGGTTTGGCGTATGTGGGTTAGGTTGCTTCCTTCGAACCTCAGTAAAAACTCTGAACATTGTTAAATCGCCTTAATTTCAGAGTGAGCATGCGTTACGCTAGTTGTCAAAAGCAATGTGAGCTCTTTTTTGTGAAACGTCTCACTAAGTCTATAGTCTCTGGTATCACTCTATTTGTCCCGGCATGTGGATCTGAGATGAGTCTGTCTGTCATCTCTGTCATCTGTTGTTTGCGTGTAGTTAGTGTGTTTGATGTGTGGGGACATGCGCATTTTCTTTTGTGTGTATGTGTGGAATAGTGGTGAGAGAGAAAGAGGGTGACGGTCTATGTAACATATCTCGTCAGGTGTGAGAGAGAGGGGGAGAGAGTGAGAAGTAGAGAAAGAGATAGAAAGGACCCAGAGATACAAAATAAAATATATATTCATTTGTGCAGACAGCTGAACGGACATATTCAGGCACAGAGACTGGCAGAGATAAAATACCGTTCCTTTCTGAACTGGTTACTTACGTGTACAGCAACAATGCGGTGATATAGACAATACAAGCAATGTTACATAACTCTGCACAATGTATTTCAAGACTAACCTAATGATTGATGTGACAAGAAGGAGACAGGACGGGCCCACAAAGCCTACGTGTTGAATGTGGTAACTAACAACTTATTGTTCTGGGGCAACACTGTCATTGTGTTGGTCATTCATTTGGTCTTCTATTTTAAATCGCCGATTACATCTTTACCCTGCTGCCGAGTGCCCATGTAAACGCTAGACATCTAGACATTGGCTTTCTCCTCTCCTCTATTTTAAGACGCAAACAAAACAGCTATGCGTCTGACTTGGACTATATCTGCTTGTCTGCCCCCTTCCTCCTCTCTCCCCCCCCCCCCCCCCCCCCCCCCCTCTCGCTCTCTCTCTCGATCTCTCAGAGATAGAGAGAGGTAGTGAGATAGGGTGATGAAGATAAAGAGGGAAGGGGGGTGGGGTGGGGAAGGAGAGAAAGAGGAGAGGTGGAGACAAACAGACACAGAACAGACATAGCACAGAGAGAGAAGGAGAGGCACAGAGAGAGAGAGAGAGAGAGAGAGAGAGAGAGAGAGAGAGAACAGGATATATTTATTATATCGATGAAGGGCTTGGTACCAACTAAGCTGGCATTGATGGATCCTTTCAATGTGTCCAATGTTGACACCACAAACAACACTTAATAGGGAATTTCCACACCGAGTGTGTGTGTGTTATAATTATGTGTGTGTGTAGTATATTATGATCCCAAGTATTTAATGCTACTTGGGCACAAGTACTTTATTTGATGCCACCGCTACATGTGTGGTTGTGGGGGCGATATGGTTAAACTGGTACTAGAGCGTTGGGCTTGTGTTTAAGAGGTCCCCGCTTCGATTCTCGAGCGCAGTAGTTTTCCTAATGGTAGGCTATGATTGCTGTTACTGTTTAAGTGTTTACTGTTTAAGTGTTAGTGTAAAAATTGTCGGGATGGGACAGGTGTCAGCTTTGCTTCGTTGTGGCAGTATGGGAAAAATTTGTCAGACATAAGTCTTGGAATTTGTATTTGTCTTACAATGTGTATAATCCCCTTGAGAAACAAAAAAAAAACATTTAAAGGAGAAAGATAGAGGGAGAGAGAGAGAGAGAGAGAGAGAGAGAGAGAGAGAGAGAGAGATTCTCTAACCGTTCAGATAATATTTGTGGGTTCATTTCTAAGGTCTCCAAATAACCCAGTCGGTAGTGCTCTGGAATGACGAGCAGAGGGTCGGAGGTTCGATTCTAAGTTAGACACATCTCTCTCACGCCCGCCCCCTTAATAGAATTCTTTAGACAATCTCTGGACGCAATGCACCGAGACATAAGTCCGAGGTCTCTTCGCTCAGTCTCGTGTGTGGCAGACGTTAGTCTTGGGGCGCGTCCACAATACAGCCTATTTAGTGCTAGCATTGGATGTTAAGCAACAAAACAAAGAAACAAACAAACGGGGCGCAATGCAATAATTACTTCTTGGTTCTTTTCTGTTACGTATAGCTAATAGTGTTGGCGTAAAACTAATAGACTTTTTAGGTTTTACAGTTTCGTTGTTTATTTTAATGTGTGCCTGTGTAAGTCTTTATGCTGGTTCGCGATATTATGGCACCCGTTCCTTCAAACATCAAATTCAGGCAATGTGGGATTGTAATGGGGGCTGAAAAAATATATTCATGTAGGGACTAATTGGGTGAAATTTAACTAACCCACTCCCATGTTATATAAGACCTCACAAGATAAAGTTTTTAGTATTAATTTATTATGTACATCTTTTTCCTGCGTAAAAAATAGTGGTTGGAAACTCTATGCAAAGCGAATATCAGACTGACAATCAAATTGTTCATAGTCCCCTTGTTATTTTTTATTTGTTTGTTTTTGTTTTGTTTTGTTTTTTTGTGTTTTTTTTATGTCAGTCCTGGTGGTTTATTATTCATACGGGAGAGTGCACAATAACCCTGACATTAAAATGTTGTGGAGTCAAACCTATTTGTGTAGATCTAGACTATTCAGAAAATTGGTCTTCGCTTGTTAGGAAGATAATAGACGCCTCATTGTTAACAGTTTTACCGATAGACACAGGTCTAACTCTATCCAGGCATGCGGGTAGTGGTAGCAGAAGTCACAACATGGTTATATTAGTTTTGAACTGATAGCTCGTCTTAATATACGGATGTCAGATGGCTGAATTATTAGAGTGCTGGACTGATAAACAGGGTCCCGGGTTCGATTCTCAGCTAGGATATTTGGTAGTGGGGTATTTCTTTTCTAAAATACTAAAGATTTATAGCGCTGTAGGAATCTGATTGGCCATTCTACACGCCTGGGGTGATGATGTAGCACTATGAGATTTTTTAAATCCACTCTTAAGTATTATTAACGAACCGTCAAATGTCGGGAGTTTTCAAGTTCACTCAGCATCGTGATTATAAAATTATTTAATTTTGTCACTAGGCTTGGCTAAGCCAGGCGGAGACACGTACTAAGATTTACAAGTAGACCGTGGTCCTCGCATTCCTTGGGCGAATCCAGTAACGACATAACAGAATAATACCCCTCGTCTAGATCTAGTTATTCAAAAGCAACACCAGTCATTGAAAAAATTACGCTGGATGTCTTAGTTAGGAGAAAAAAGCTGCAACTTAGTGAATGCTCAATCCCAGCACAGTAAACAGAATTGTGCAACTCTGCGTCATTAATTTCAATGGTACACACATGTCGTAAACAAGATAAGATCAACACTGAAGCAGTAACGCAAGCGTATCAACTTGGGTAAATTTTTTTTTACAATGGATATGTTTTTATGATCTTCTTCTTCTTCTCGTTCTCCAACACTCTTCAAATTCTGATCCCAGCCTGGGCAATGAAGGGGCTCGTATGATGATAATTATTGTTTTCGTCACTCTAATAACCTTGAACAGACGTACTAATTTTTTTTCATGACGCTATTTAATGGTGCACAAGAGAAAAGCTAAATCGAGCTTATCCGTTTTGGTTGGTGTTGGTAAGGGATAGATTATATGTACTAATTTGTAATATAAACTGACGCCTCTGAATCAACGATTGGCATCCTGTGTGATAGAGTAAGGATAAACCGAGCGTATCAAACTTTGTTTACTTTGAGAAATGGATAGAGATAAGAATTATCGTTTCTGTGATGCTAGGAGCCGTTAAAGCGAGAGAGAAAGGGAGACACAGAGGGGGAGAGCGAGAGAGAGAGAGAGAGAGAGAGACAGAGAGACAGACAGACAGACAGACAGACAGAGAGAGAGAGAGAGACTCTACTAGATTGATCGACATCGGTTAAAAGGAGAGATACGATAATTAGTGTTTTCGAGACACAGTTTAATATTATATAACAGTAAGGATAAATCGAACGCACCTTAAGAGTAAAGATTAATCAATACATCAATGCGTATCCAAAAGGCGAAATGGAGCGTCTCGAATAACATTTGCTGACGTTAGACATAAGAAACCACACAACCAACCGACCGTATCAAAGAGACAGGATTACTCGAAAGTATCACCGAGTAAGGATAAAGGCGAACGTATCATTATGAAAGAGTGAGTATTAATCTAATGTATCTACTTAAATAACTTTCCCGATTGATATGTCTAAGCATATCCATTGTTTGAATACCGGGACGTATTTTGTTGA
Source organism: Elysia chlorotica (assembly GCA_003991915.1). Taxonomy (NCBI): domain Eukaryota; kingdom Metazoa; phylum Mollusca; class Gastropoda; family Plakobranchidae; genus Elysia; species Elysia chlorotica. Next base: position 735,333 of record RQTK01000045.1, on the reverse strand, counting down.
CGTTTGACGTCAATCAATGAAGATTATCAGTGTGCGCCATCTTCCCTTGTGTATTGGAATGCTGTACAAGTCGTCATGTTAGTGCTGTATACTGTCCTATCTCATTTACAAAATACTTGTAATCTTTAGTGTTTTAGAAATGAAATAGAACATTTTACCACTGAGCTGGCCATGTACTTTATATAGTGTATGTTATAGAGTCCAGGTGCAAGCAGTAAAGTGCCTCACCGTGTAAAATCTATGACGCATAGTTGCGTATACATATATGTATTACAGTTGCTAAAATTTAAAAAAAAACGGCGTGAAACAAAATAAACATAAGACTGCGTAAAACCCCGCCTCTAAATTTTGTGTCAACTCCAAAATGAACTGCCTGGTAAGGAAAAACCGCAGGTGTTACAATGTCGAAAATGAGAAAAATTAATCTGAAAAAAATTCACAGATCGTCGCAGAAGACCTCGCCTCTAAATCATGTGTCAAAATCAAAATGGATGTGGTGGTAGTGTCTAAAATCAAAAGCGAAACGAAGCAAACTCAAGACGTTGTTTTAGTTTATTGTGTCAAATCCCAAAATAATAAAATGGCTGATAATTTTTTGCTCTCGATAAACTGCGCAATGGATCTATTGGCAAAAGAAGACGTAGTTCTATTTTTTATATATATACATGTATTTTGCAAATTTATTGTTTGTCGTGACGTGGGCGTTTGTGTTGTTTTGGTCCATATAGTTTATGTAATCCGTCCATACGTGATCACTTTCACTATTTCATTATTGGGCTTGAACAGATCTATACACATAAATAGGTCTGGTTGTTGTTTTTGTGTGTTTTAAGTTTTTTTTTTTTTTAGTCTCTTTGATGTTGTTGTTTTGGCTTTGATGTTTTCATCATGCGTTGACAAAAACAAGTAACAACACGGAGATCTCTATTTTATATATAAAGAAGTGTATTGGGTTTTCTTTCTTTTCTTTTTTTTCAATAAGGCAAGAACATGTAAATTGAAGTAGGTTTGATAAAATGGTCAACAGTATACAGGGTACAGTATAGTTTTTGTACGTTTGTCTTTAGGTTACTGTGCTGGTGTGTCGCAAATGCAAACACTTACTCTAACGTGTTTTTGTTTGTGAGTCTTTACGTTTATTATATAGAGCAAGAAAGATGTATTTTCAAACTAACTAAACAAAGAAAGAATGTTCGCCCCTTGGGGTCTATACACGTAAAGTAATAGAGAGAGAGAGAGAGAGATCTGTGTCTATGTGAGCACCTGGTGGGGACCCATCGGTCAAGTCGTGTTCAGTTGTTTACCAATACCATCCGTCAAATGGAGATTTTTTTTTTTTAGGCAAGAACATGTTAATTGAACTAGGCTTGATAAAATGATCCAACAGTATACAGGGTACAGTATAGTTTTTGTACGTTTGTCTTTAGGTTACTGTGCTGGTGTGTCGTAAATGAAAACACTTACTCTAACGTGTTTCTTTGTGAGTCTTTACGTGTATTATACTCAAGAAAGGTGTATTTTTAAACTAACCAAACAAAGAAAGAATGTTCGCCCCTTGGGGTCTATACACGTAAAGTAATAGAGAGAGAGAGAGAGAGAGAGAGAGAGAGAGAGAGAGAGAGAGAGAGAGAGTGAGAGAGGTGGGCTCAATCTGTGTCTATGTGAGCACCTGGTGGGGATCCATCGGTCAAGTCGTGTTCAGTTGTTCACCATCCGTCAAATGGAGATTTTTTTTTTTTGGTCGCCATCTGTTCAATGGGTTTAGAATCTAGCGGTTTAAGAGATATGGAGAAATATGAACAAGAGCGTGGCCCGCGCAATGATACATTAGTGCTTTGTGATCTAGGAGTGTAAGTACAACACTGTGGTAACCTTTCGACTTGTCGTAAGATGTATGGAATAAGATGGCTCACGACGAGTTGTCAGCTACTGCGACTTTGTACTTACGACCCAAGAAATAGAATGTACAATACTACAAACATGACGTAGCTTACGTCTCGTCGTAAGCCTTCTTATTCTTGTATTGTTGCGACGAGACATAAGCTAAGTCTTGTTTGTGCATTCTACCCTAGATCTATACATTGCAAGTTTGAAGAATGGAACCGTTCTTACGCCTCCTTTAATGTGAAAGGTGTGTTCATTCGCCACCAGCCTCTCCTTCTCACGACTGGCCCAATAAATCTATTAATAGAAACCTTGCGTCATCATGGCCCATAGCGACAGCGAAGACGATAGGTAAGGGAGTCTGCACCAGCGTCCTATCACAGTTCTATACACTAAACTCACGGAGCCAATGAAGTGAGAGCGACCATGCCTAACGGGCGTGATTATATCACCAGTTATCGTCGTGGAGATCACAAAGCCTGTAATAAATCTAGACTACCTCTCGCTGATCGAACGGTTGTAGCACTAGAGCAAAGACCCCGGTTTACTATTAAAAAAAAAAAAAGGCCCACACCAGGTTACTGATCGATACGGGTTGTGCAATCCGCCAATCTCTCCAGGGCTGCGGGCCGCTCGGGTTGGTGGCCTCACCGATATAATCCTGGTTCATCTGTTGTCAACACGCGGGCGTGGGGCTGGTGCAAGATGTAGAGTACATGCCTGTATTGTGCTTCTACTTGTGAGGTAGCCGATTCGAACCCACTATCGGGCATTTCGTCCTCTATTGGTTGGTTATGTATAGGTATAATGTGACCGGCTGAGACAGAAATATCACACTGTCTGTGTGACAGCATGTTAAAATTATCAGACGTTGATACTGCGTCCCCTCGGGGTTGAGTTGAGTTGAGTTGAGTTTGGTTTGACGTCCAATATCAGCACAATTAGGCTATATTGTGTACGGGCCCCAAGACGGACGTCTGACAATTTTATGTGCTGCCACACACGAGACAGGGCGGGGTTATACCATGACTCCTGTCTCAGCCGGTATCTGATCACACCGACCCAATGATCCTCTTGGGAGTCTATGTGACGTTAAACTAAGAGAGAGCTTATCTACTGCACAGCAATAGAAAAAGGGGGAAAACAATTAGGGATCAATACAAGTCGTGCGGCCCAGCAGTCTTCCCTGTGGATCCCTCGATATGATTGCCTCAAGGGTATAATTGATGTCGTCCATCTGTTGCTGTCAAAGCTTATGTGGGGTCTAGATCTGAGAGAAAACGTTAGACTAGGACAGATTGCACCACCATGGCCTTTTACTAGAGTGCTGTAGAGATAGTTCAGTTGTTGGAGTGCTTGGCTTGTGATCAGCAGGTATGACCTTAGCAAGTTCGGATCCAGCTCATGCCCTGTTTCCTTGTGTAATTTTTTTTTTTAATTTTTTT
>RQTK01000045.1:593564-716946 GCA_003991915.1 Elysia chlorotica | reverse complement strand
TCTTTCTCTCTCTCTCTTTCTTTCTCTCTCTCTCTCTCTCTCTCTCTCTCTCTCTCTCTCTCTCTCTCTCTCGCACACACACATGCACACACTCACAACAGCTTATCGGTCCTGCGGTAAATACACCATGTACATGTAAATTGAAACCCATCGCTCCCAAGGAATAAGTTTTGAAGTAAGCATAAAATCGATATTGTAAATCATGCCTTTGTCTAAATAAATGCGTGCTGAAGTCGTTTCTGAGCTCCCCGGGTAGCTAGTAAATAAGGCATGCCCATAGATAGATATATATATAACTACTGGTATTTATATACATCTATGGGCATGCCATACGCGGCCAGCCCTTTGTGTGGAAACTAGGATGTTTACATAAACCAAAGTTATGAATATGACGAGAACTTTTAGACAGAAAAAAAAAATAATAAACTTAGACGAGTGGACATAAACCTAATTAACTCTATGTTCAGAAAATAATGACATAGTCTACGTGGAAACAAAATACATTTTAAGTGCACGACATAGACCTAATTAACTTTACGTTTCGAGAATAATTATCTAGTCTGTGTGAAAACAAAATACATTTCAAAAGGCATGACAATTATATTTTGACATAGACCTAATTAATTTTATGTTAAGAAAATAATGATCTAGAGACTAGGGTTGTAAGTACAATGTCGTGGTAGTTTACGACGCGCCGTAACAATAATTATGCGAATTAGGTTTAGGACGAGCCGTAAGCTACCGCGACGTTGTACTAACACGATATCAAAATCACCCACACGGGACCTTTTGCGTCGGAAGCCGATATTCTACCCCTAGACCACCCCGCCCCCCTCTTGTTGTCCCAAACACCTATACATGGACTCTGCGTCATACGGTTGCTTAGGTTTTTGCGCGGAATGTCAGATTTTTACTCCATGCGTCAGAAACTCACGAATCTTGATGAAACAACAATCAACTATTTTTATAACCCGCGCCAAATTTACGTGCGCAGTCGGCGTTTGTGTAGAAAACAACAATAAGGTTACTCAGCGTATTTAGGAAGAATAGCGTACACCTCTGTCGATCAATTAAATAGTAATAAAAATAATATAATAATAATAATAATAATAATAATAATAATAATAATAATAATAATAATAATAATAATAACAATAATATTGACGATAAAAATAATTTGTATGTGACCGCTGAGATAGGATCCATACATTGTCTTTGTGTGCAGCACTTAAAATTGTCATACGTTAGTCTTGGGACTCGTCCAAGGTATGTCTATGGCCTATATAGAGAGCTGACGTTGCACGCTAAGCAACAAAGAAACAAACTTTGCCGTGGCAGATAACGCAATGCAAACACAGAGACAGTAAATTTGAATCTCTGAGCTGTCAGCGACGAACTGATTGTTTTATTTTGGATCTGTCACTTCAAACTCTGGTCCCTTACCCTAGTGCGAGAGTAAAGCAAGGACAAGGCTCAAAACCTAAGCGTACATAACTGGGTCCATATGATCTCTAAGCTTAAAACCCATCGAGTTTTGTTTTCAGCACACATGTAATTCGCCATACGACGCTGCGCTTCAATTCAAGGACGATAGATACAGAAATGAATGCACCGCTGGGCTGTTTGAAAGTGGTTCAAATATAACCTTACACCGATTTTGGGATCCCCCAGCCTTTTTTATTTTTATTATGTTTTGCCTATCTCTTAACACTATCCTTACAACCAAAGATCCCCCTCTAGCGTTTAACTTTATATTTGAAGGGCTCTTATTAGACAAAATAAAATCACTATGAAAAACTCGTAAAACAGTATTCTAGAATGTTGTGGAGCGGTCCATTGGTTTGATTTGTCACAGTGTGTAATGTGAACAGCTGAGACAGGTGTCATGGTATCGCCGCACTGTCTCGTGTGCGGCAGCATGTAAAATTGACAGACGTTAGTCCTGGTACCCGCCCTCAATAAAGCCTATATAGCGAAGGCACTGTGCGCTAGACAGCAAACTCAAACTCGTGGCACAGCGGGATGGTAACACTGCATTGTTTTTAGTGTTAAACATCCGAAGAATTCTGTTCTGAGACGTGGGTACATCAGCTGAGATTCCAAGTCGGATTCCTTGATTGTTAGTTCATAGCTCTAGCGACTGAACAATCCCGTGCCGTCCACAATATAACCTATACGTTGGACGTTAAACCAACTCAACTGAACCCCCACCCCTTTTTTCCCTCTTTCTTTCTTTCCCTTTTTAAAAATGTGGTCATTGTATTTCACCATATTCTAATGCATAACTACGGTACAAATATTTGAGCACAAACCTGTGGCGGTGATGAAGATTGGAATATTTATGATATTGACTTTCGCGATGGTTTTCTACGATGAGAGGTTTTAAATGGAAGGGAGGGGAAGACATACAGACAGGCCGACTTAAAGGATGCTCTTTATTTGGAAAACGTCTAGAGGAGTGCTTTAAATGGTTTTAAACATCGTGATAGTCAGTCCTCACTCCTCGCTAACAGTGTAACACCATCGCAGTTGCAACATTATTGATTTCAACAATGTAATAAAGATTCGATGGTTTACTTTAAACCAGTACAGAGTTTCGACATATTCCTTTCAATGATGATCGCATCGCTTCATAACGAGTAAAACGACACCGATAGACCACTCCTTCCTTCCATATCTTTTTTACCATGTAACCCTCCCATCCGCCTCATGACGGAAACTCTTCAATTAATAAAAGTGCTGTTTACAAGGAAAGTGATACCGATAGTCCACCTATCGACCTTGTAATCCAACCCTCATACGAAATGAGATTCTTCTAATAATGAACATTTTCTTCATAACAAGTAAAACAATATTGACACTGATAGTTCACTCATTGTATCGATCTCCTTCCACCTTTGTAACCCCACACAAGCCTAATATAGGACTCTTCGAACAACAATTGTTTTTTATTACAAGTAAAAAGATACCGATAGTCTGATCGGCAGATGCACATTCAAACCAACGCTACAAAATTATATCGGCTTCGTTTCGGGTCCACTCGAGAGAGTTTAACCAGCCAAGCACGGGCTTTAACGGTTTTAAAGGTCTTTGCCCGCACTTGTGTGTGTGTGAAGTGTTTAAATATGCGTGTATGTGTCTTGCATATTTTACCCGTTCTGACCTCTTGATGAACAATTCGATTCTGAGGTCCAATTTTGAGCACCTTTCTTCTAAGCAAGTAAATCAATTTCTATTGACTTCGTATCGATCCTTTGAAAGTCTTTTTCCTCAGTCAAGGACGCGTCTTAAAATATCTCCACAGTGTGTCTGTTTGCCTCTCGTTCTCTCTCTCTCTCTCTGTCTCTCTCTCTCTGTCTGTCTCTCTCTCTCTCTCTCTCTCTCTCCCTCTCTGTTTGCTAGCCCTTGATCGACTCTGCCAGTATCTGTGGCAGGCAGAGTTACTGCCCTTGGCGCCAGTGAGGGCAGATCGATCTGGACCCGCCCTAGCGTAGCTTGATCTAGTTCAGTAAACCCGTCAGGCGTCAACGTCTACTACAGTCCCTTCTACAGCCCCTTCCTCCGTCAGTGCTTTGCTCAGTGCATTGCAATAGCAGCATCAAGAATATGCTTTGTTCATAGATTACAATAGCATATGGAATGAGCGGTGTTTATTTGATTACGGTATGAGTAGAAATAATGCATGTACATGTATAATATGTTGATAACGGTGGATACAAAATGTTAACTTTGGTAAAAACAGTGTGAGATTGTGTAGGATTTTACACCTTGTATGTTGCTCTGTTATGTTAGTGCAAGAGTCATGGTGATCGCAGTGTTGTAGTAGTAGTAGTAGTAGTAGTAGTAGTAGTAGTAGTAGTAGTAGTAGTAGTAGTAGTAGTAGTAGTAGTAGTAGTAGTAGTAGTAGTAGTAGTAGTAGTAGTAGTAGTAGTAGTAGTAGTGGTAGCAACAGTAGTTTTAGTAGTAGTAGCAGTAGAGGTAGCAGTGACAGTAGCAGCAGTAGCACTACCACCACCCATATAAGCAGTTGAGATTCGAACCATGTATCTCTTGCTCATATGTACAGAGCTCTACCAACTGAGCTATCCGTATAATTTATATACTTAAACTCTCTTCCCTTGCCACATCCTCTTTGAGTACCCAAGTATGAAGACATGATGACTTTGCCAAGGAATGTGTGATATAATGCCATGTGTACTTGATACATTGTATGGAAACCGCGACTTTTGGAAATACCATTGTACTCTATGCTTTGAATGATGCATCTGCTTGGGAAGAGACCGTCTGAAAGTGATCGGGTCTCATCTCTGTAATAATAGAAACGATAGGGTCTCAGCGCTGTAATAATATCGATCCTGGTTTATGCTGACAGCACGAAAATCTTTGCCTTTTTCCTCCTTTGTCCCACTGGACTATGTAAATCTCTATCTTGTTAAAAAAGTTGAGCTTGTAGAGTTTATCTAGATGAATGTACATGTATTAGGAGGCATTTTTGCCAAAATTTTCCTAGACACAGCGCATTCTGCATGTTTTCTCGCACGTATTGTTTTTCCTTTTGATAATGTTTATTGTTTTTTTTCTTCTCAGAAGTTCCTATTGAAACCTATTATTTTACATTCTCACTTTATCTTTCTCTGTCTTTCTCCTCCCTTCTCTCTCTATCTCTCTCTCTCTCTCTCTCTCTCTCTGTCTCTCTCTCTCTCTCTCCCCCCTCATCCTCCCCCATATACACAACACGCCATTCGCTTATATGTCCAGCCTCATCTCTATTCTGCCCTCTTCCCCATACCCCCTCTGGCAACAGTTTATTTCGAAGCACAAAACCGCCTGTTTCCATTATTCATAATTACCCTTAAGCTTAGTCTGGGTTCTTTGAGGTCGGGCTGTTTACAATGCTGGTGCTGTTTGTTGCTGTGTTGTGTAGAGGTTCTAGTGTACGCATAGAGTCCAGTAGCCTTTCTAGTTGTTTCGGTAGGAATATACATACATGTAATGTTAAGGAGAAGAAAAATGGTAGCAGTTAGGATATTGTTTACGGTAGCAATAGTATGTTTCGAGTCGTAACCCAGCCTTTCTTATTTATAGTAAATTTACCCGGTTTATTTTACCTCGCAGGCAGCACGCCAACATGACTAGATCTAAACCTGATACATTTTAATCTAAATCGGTAAACAACTTTGTATCCAAAATAATGACAGCAATTACCATGCCTTGTTGGGTACATACCGAGCCGCTGGAAGTGAAGTCAATTAAGCGATTTGTCGCAATGTTATATCAAGCCAAAAGAGAGAAAGTTGAATGGACTGCTAGTTTAAATTTAAGTTTCGACATGGTTTTTACGCAAATGTTTGTTTACTTAGGTAATTCAGTCAGTGACCAGGACTTTTTTTCGATTTGACACCAGACAGGAAGTAAACAGCCTTTAACTCATTATGACGGCGTCCCACCTCCCATATAATTGACACAGACCTATGATTACTCTTCTATCTCTGCTTGTGACTTTTTTTTAAATGTTAACGCTTAACATGCCCATTGAAATCTTGGCATGGGTGTGGCGCGTATTACTACAATTCACATGACGAGGACGATTCGTTTATGCGCAAAGCATTGACATAATCTAGAGGCAGCTGCTTTTCTAAATAATTGTTTAAAAATGGTAATTAATTGTAAAATGCAAAGAAATAGAAGGTACACTGAACTTTTCTGCCCCCCTCCCTAAAAACGGGAAAAAAACCGATTCCCCTTTATTCTGTAATTATATTTCACTGGCTGTATAGTGTAAATATTATAATTTTTCGGCTTAGCAGACGTGCGTTTTTGTTTGTTTGTCCTGATCTTTTCAATTTATAGCTGGTCTCAAACCTTTCCCATAAAATAAACAAAATGAATGGGTTTTTTTTTTTTTTTTGTCTCTACCCTCTCCCTCTGTGTGTGTGTGTGTGTGTGTGTGTGTGGGAGGGGGGAGATCTTACGCACCAAAAAAAAAAAAAACCATTGTTTTGAGGGTGGTTATATCTTCAGTTATCGTGGACGGTGGTGAAGATCGCAAAGTGCCTATTTAAAAAAAAAAAAACTATATCATCAGTTATCTTGGACGGCGGTGTAGATCGAAAATACTGTTTTGACTGCCAAGACTGCTAGGACTGCTAAGCTGCAAGATGTACAGCGCTTCAGTTCACGGCGTATTGATTTCAAACTTGGAGTGATATATGATTTATAGACTAGCTGATTTTAATGTATTACAGAAACTGGAAAAAGCGTAAAAGATTGTTGTTTGTATCTCGGTCACCATTGATTTTCTCTGCTTCTTGTTCCATCTCTGATTCTCCCTCTGTCTGTCTGTATCTCTCTCTCTCTCTCTCTCTCTCTCTCTCTCTCTCTCTCTCTCTCTCTCTCTCTCTTTCTCTCTCTCTCTCTCTCTCTCTCTCTCTCTCTCTCTTCTCTCTCTCTCTCTCTCTCTTTCTCTCTCTCTTTCTCTCTCTCTCTCTCTCATTCTCTTTCTCTCAATCTCTCTTTCTCTGTCTCATGGCGGCGTAAGACTAAGAACCCTCTTCGCGATTCCTTACCTATCGATCCTCCCTCATGACCTGAGCTAGAAGACCTGTGCAGTATTTGCTGGGCTGATAACAGATCTAGGCCCCTACCGTGCTTAGCCAGTAAAGAGTAAGCAAACACCGTGTCGTTTTCTCCCCATACTTTCCTCACATACAAACATGTCATTGGGATCCTTAGATGTTGAAATATATATTTAGCATTTACTGATTTTATATTAAATGAATAGAGCGGGGTGCTGTTTTGGGTTGTCTGTGTGTCTGTCTCTGCCCATATTTCTGTTTATCTGTTTTGTTTCTCTCTCTCCTTCTCTCTTTATCCATCTCTCTATCTATCTATTTATCTATCTCTTTCACCTATCGAACCTCACCTGGGCCAGAGAACCTGTTCGGTATTATGTTGCTTGACTTATAGACCGGGGATACCAGGAGTACTGTCTCAACCAGTAGGAGACAACCTGGCCCGATCGGGACTCGAACCAGTGACCCCCCTATTACCGATTTACCATACAAGTCGCGCGCTCTACCGTAATAGCCATTCTTCTCCCCGAAAAAAAAACATGGGGTGGTAAGTAAAACGCCGTGGTAGCCTACGACGCGCCGTAACAATAATTATGCGAATTAGGTTTAGGACGAGCCGTAAGCTACCGCGACGTTGTACTAACACGATATCAAAATCACCCACAAAATATACGCGTTCAAGACAAATCAATGTCCCCCTTTCCACGACACCAAGCTTACAACGCGTTCGTGGTTGATATTTTCCCCAACCCATACTAAAAAGTTCGATGCGCATCATAAAAATATCTACCCTATTTCTGATCCATCAAATTACAATGCTTAAGTTTCCGGAAACCCGCTGCTCCCTTGCACTAAACAAGCACATTTTTCGAAGTGCAAATGGATGCTCTCTGTACACTTCCGAAGGGTTGTTTGTTCATCTGCGAACTTTATATCCTGTGGTACTTACGACCCATGAACTATAAATAACTTTATTTTACCAACGCTTCTTAATTAGAGGAAAAAAATGAAGCAACCAATCACTTCGGGGAATACCGTAACGAGGGAGGAGGATGGAGCGGAAACAAAAAGGTTCCGCCGCATCGATTTTTATATTATGGAAATGAAGCTCAAGAGGCGCACAAAGCACAGAGGCGAAGAGCTGGCTGTCTGCACCGCCGCTCTACAAGTACAAGCACCTAACCATTATTTATTTCAGTGAGGCATTAGTGTACGTGTGTGTGTGCGCTTTCAGTGTAGGCTTACAGTTACAGTCGCAGTTGGAAGCAACTGCGATATCTGGTTTTTAGGGGACAGTAGAGAATGTAGGTTTTGTAGTGTTTTCATGGCATAATTAGACTATACCCCTGACTAAGAATAGTCTTTACTTTTAAAAACTTTTTTTTACAATCACCCTCTCGGTGTTGGCCCAGTACGTGTGAGTGTTTGATTCCCCTTGAAATGCCAATAGCGTTGTGTTGTACTGTAGGTATATCGATATTATGATTGAGGTGGCGCCGTGGTGTATCGCGGTACAATGACAAATTCGAGTCACAGTCAGGTAAAAAAAAAAATTAACAGTACAGCTCTGACGGGGGTCGAAACCCACGATCAGACAATATGTAAAATAGTCAGACATTAGTCTAGGGACCCGTCCACGATATATATAGACTTGCTGATGTTGAGCTTGAAGAAACCAAGTCACTCACTCACTCCCCTAAGTATTGATACAAGGCGTGTGAATGTTTGATTCCGTGTGTGGTTTAGGCCTACTGATTTAGTTATAGAGTTGCATTGGGGTACAATGCCAAACTCGAGTCATATTGAGATACCAACAGTGGGGGGCGAATCCGAAATGGTGACATGTCGAATAGTAACGTTCTACCACTTCTTCTGACTCTGGTAGCACAACCTAATCAATTCAAAAAACAGTGCATGACTCAAAATACATACATGTCATCAGAGCTTCAGGAATCCCAATGACCAACCAGCTGGACATTTGCGGATCAAGATCTTTCCCCTTGACTTTTTCCCCTTAATCTCAATATTTTCCAGTTATGTGTTTGACCACTTTTCTCTTACCCTTACTCGATTACCTATTTTCTTGTCGTCCTCAGGTCAATTTCTAAGTGACTGGACCGTAGACACCACCAATCAACATGGGCTGCTGTTCGGGACTTGCGCGCATGCTGCTCATCACATTCAACTTCATTTTCTGGGTGAGTGCTACTAACATTATTATTATTATTATTATTATTATTATTATTATTATTATTATTATTATTATTATTTTTATTATTTTTGTCATTATATTATTATTGTGTCTTTTAAAATTATCAACATCATTACAAACGTCATCGGCATTGTCATTATATTATTATTATTTATTATTGTTATTATTATTATTATTATTATTATTATTATTATTATTTTTATTACTACTACTACGACGACGACTACGAATAGAACAATTTTGGGCTTAGCTTGATTATGAAAATCATTCTGCTTTCCTATCTTCTTCCTCTTCTTCCTCTGTCTTCTTTCCGTTATTATTGTTGTTATTATTTTTATTATTATTATTATTATTATTATTATTATTATTATTATTATTATTATTATTATTATTATTATTATTATTATTATTATTATTATTACTATTATTATTATTACATGTACTATTATAATTTTCATTATTATTACTATTATTGTTATCACCATCATCATCATTATCACCCCAGCTGTCCGGTGCGGCCATCCTAGCTGTGGGGATCTGGATTATCGTTGACCCCGAGATCGAGGACTACCAGGAAGTTATTTCTGATGCCACCAACGACGATCAGTTTCTGAACACAGCGGCGTATATCCTCATCGGGTTCGGGGCTTTCGTCTTCCTCGTCGGATTCTGCGGATGTTGTGGCGCGATCCGAAGCAGCAAGTGTCTCATCGGTTTGGTGAGCGAGCCTTGTTGGAAGATAGAATAATAATATATTTCTATAGCGCTTTATCCCACACAGACTTAGGCTCAGAGCGTATTTCATTAAAAATACATGAACCTTTTAAAATTCTTACAACTTCATAGATAGTATAACACATGTATGTTGAAACTTAAAAATACTGGTAAAACAAGGTACAAAGTATAATTTAAATAATCAATAAACAAGTAGATAAACCCATAAAAATCTTATCCTACTATAAAGTGATGCTTCTTTAAACTGACATAAAATAAAGTAACTTAGTATTTGTAACTAACAGATTTACATAATTTTGTACTTTTCTTGGCAATTTTTATCCTTTTTATCCTTACATAATTATTTTGAAAAAACTGAAACAAACAAAAATCTGCGTTGAAAAAGTTTCTGCAGGCAGGAAACTTACCTTAACTGTAACAATTTCCCATCACTTTGTGCTAGCAATTCTTCGCATTCAATTACATGCCTTCCAATTTTGATATACAAAAAAAATGACATAAAAATTTTTTACTTTTTATATATTCCCAAAATATCCAAAACTAGTGTACTCACAAAGTATAGGCCTTGAATCATGTGATTTTAAACGGTTAATTATCTCTGTGCCTGGAAGTACTCTAGTCTTCCTGTGAGAGTTAGGTGCATTATTTGCTGGGATTCACATACTTCATCCAGGTTACTGCAGGAAAATGTATAAATACATATCGTCACTGTCCTACCATTTTTGCATTAGTCATTTTTTCCTGCTTCAAATTGGACACATATTTATGATAAGATAAAGCTAGAACCTATCAGTGCTTTTTCAATCTGAAAGTTTATTTAGATCTTATTTTCACTTTTCCAAGGCATAAGTCTCACATATGCCATATGTGAAGCACCTTGACGATATAATGCACTAAGTGTTTCTCTTCTTGTTTCAGTACATTATGTTCCTGGTGCTGGTGTTTGCTGGAGAGCTGGCGGCCGGAATCTACGTGGCCATCTACAGTAATGATGTAAGTTGCTCGGATCTGGCCGATCTGGGTTTTGTTTGTTTCAACAATTTTTTTTTTAAATTATTTTTGTCGTTAAGTTAGCATGATGACGCATCTAGTTTTTGTTCCTTTTAAAGAATTTTTAAAAATTATGGGGAACAATATATATTCCTCGGTTACATGTGCATATCACACTAGTTCTTTATCCTTTTTTATTTTTTTAATCAAAGAAACTTGCTTAGTTTAATTTTAATATCATCATGCGATAGATGCTGATCTAACAGACAAATTACACACGTCATAAATTATTTATGAAAAAAGAATGCCCTTCTGCTACATGCTTGATGGTATGTTTTGCTGCCTCATTTCTATTATGTCCTATCTCAATTCTTATATACTAAAGATTGTTCCTTTTTCTCACTTCATGCTCCCCTTTCAATACTAAATCAAGCCGCACAGTTAAGCACTACCCAACCCTCTTGCTAGATCAGCTGACTTGAACCTAAAGTAAACTAGAGTTCACGTCTTCTTACCAGATTCTGTAACTCTTGGTGAAATCACATTCCTAATAATTACAAATGAGCAGTCAGACATTTATCAATGACTTTGTGACTTTTATAATGCAGGCGAGTGACAAGTTGGATGATGGACTCACCAAGTCCATCCAGGAGAACTATAAAAGCGGCTCCAAGGTTGCCTCCGCATGGGATGTTGTTCAAAAAGAGGTAAGACTCTTAGGCCCAGTTTTATATAATATATTTATATATATAGGCAAGATTAACGCCCAGTTATAGATATTGCATATATTATTGAACGGACTTTAGTTTGAATTTAAAAAATTCGACTTAATGTTTTTGTATTATACCACTTTTATTATGAGAAATGTATTACGATTCTGTGTACCCTGTAAATTACACCATAGTTTTAGTAATGTGTATTTTATTGATTGCTTAATTTAAACAAATGTAAAGCGCTTTGAGCAACAATATGGGAAAGCTGCTATATAAATGCACTTTATTATTATTATTATTAAATTAATTTCTATAGTACTTCTCAGTTGTTTTCAATATAGATGGGGAGCCTTAATATGTCATTTACTCATTAAATCAGAGGAAAAACATTTTTTGACAGAAGTGATTTTTGTCTTTTTCCAGCTGGAGTGCTGTGGAGGCAATGGCTATGGTGATTACGACAACAGTACCTGGATGGCAAGTCAGACGGTGAGGTTTAGGGCTGTAGTCATGAGAACGCGTACTCCTCAAAGCTAAATTTAGTCTATGAAATATTCTTGGGAATTATATCTTTACTAAAATTTGACGTAGGTTTACACCTGCTGCGGGGCAGAGTGAAGGGCTAAAATTTGGTCCCTATAAAAATCGATTATTACATCTGTGTCGTTATGGTCAGATTTAGCTGATTATGGTTGAATTTTACTATTTCAGTTCATCTAATGGTGCATTTACTCATGATATTTCAAAATTTAGACCTACAATGAAGTATGTGGATCGATTGAAATAGTTTACCCAGTACTTCATTGGAATAAAGAATGGTCTTGAATTTTGGTACTTAATTTATGTAATTTTTAAGTAAATTCTACAAAGTTTCTGGTTGGTGTCTACATTTTCAGATTTTCCCTCCTTTTCTTTAGACGTACATAAACTTATGCCATGAATAATGAATACCCGCTTATCTATGTAAAAATTTAGCACAAACTTCGTCAGGTTTTCAGACTTTAGAACCCTGCATAAATACGGCCCTTAGTGAAGGACCAAAGACGGATGGCAAGGCTGTGGGGGAACTGGATGCTTTTCGTTTAACATTGTAGTGTAACAAGCGAAATTTCTCAGAATTGTTTTGTTTGTTTGTTGCTTAGCAGCCAGTGTCAGCTTAAAATTAAATAGGCAATATTGTAGACGGATCCCAAGTCTAATGCCTGACAATTTGTAACTTTCTAGAAAACTGAAAAAGGGTAAAATTTATATTCATTCACTAAGAAATTTTGTTTTGGGCGCGGTGGTCCAGGGGTAGAACATCGGCTTCCGACGCAAAAGGTCCCGAGTTCGAATCCTAGCTGTTGTGTTCCCTACTGGTTGGGTCGGTGTCAGTATAATGTGACCGGCTGAGACAGGAGTCATGGTATCCCCGTTTCATTCACTAAGAAATTTTGTTTTGGGCACTGCCATTAAACATAGAAGAATTCATTTCATATAACAATGTTAACATGTAGCGTTCTTTTTTTTGTATTAATAGTTTCTATGTAATTAATATAATTTATATTAGCTTCTTCTTGGACCACTCTTTATGTCCTTCTTTGTGTCCTATCTTATACGAGTTACAATGCACTAAGAAACTAATCTTACTTACCTGCGTTTGCTTGTTGTATCCAGGATGGCCAGTTGATGCCGCTCAGCTGCTGTGTGCTCGGCACAGACAACATACCGAAAAACGCCACCCTCTGCCAGATGGCCAAGGACTACTACTGGACTGATGTTTGTTTTTAATTTATTTGTGGATTACAAAAATAATAATAATAACAAGTACATTTTTATAGCGCTTTATGCCGAGGCCTCAAAGCGCTTTACAAGATTCTTTAATTCGTCCATACTAATTGTACATCAGACACACCTACACCCATAAAACACACTGCACACACAGACACTCAATATCCAAAAGCAAAAGTTGACATGATATTACTTATCAAGATAATGTTTAAGTTACTAATACCCTTATGTATCATTTATTTTCATGGTTTTTTTCTCTGAAGCTCTGTCTTTATGTGTTGTTGTATGGCATCTAAACAATTTTCCCCATTTGATATTGACTTGTCCACTTCACTCAGTGATGATGGGATCAAATTGTTTATGTGCTTCGAGGTTACTTTTAGAGATCATTTTTTAATCGATTTATTCTGAAGCACTAATCTTGTTTATCATTAATTCTTTAAAGATTTTTGTATATTCTGAAACACTTTAGTTTTTTTTATAGTGTTTAAATTTCTACGTTAATTTATCTTATTGATAAGACAAAAAATCTTAACTCCCCTCAGGGCTGCCGAGAGCAAATTGAAGACTGGCTGGATGAACACAGCAGAATCTTGATCGGTGTTGCTTGTGGAATCGCCGCGTTGCAGGTACATTTTGGGAATCGGTGGTTTGTGGGGTGAGGGGGTTGAGCGGATGTTGGGAGGTGAG
Source organism: Elysia chlorotica (assembly GCA_003991915.1). Lineage (NCBI taxonomy): Eukaryota > Metazoa > Mollusca > Gastropoda > Plakobranchidae > Elysia > Elysia chlorotica. The sequence goes on along the minus strand of RQTK01000045.1, from coordinate 703,264 downwards.
GTTTCAGTGTAGACCTTTTTTCCTCTCCCTCTTCTCCCTCAACCCCCTCCCCAAAGCTGCCTGTAGTGAAGCCTTGGTGCTGGGTTGATCACTGGGTGATGGTCTACACTGAAACCTCACCTCCCAACATCCGCTCAACCCCCTCACCCCACAAACCACCGATTCCCAAAATGTACCTGCAACGCGGCGATTCCACAAGCAACACCGATCAAGATTCTGCTGTGTTCATCCAGCCAGTCTTCAATTTGTTCTCGGCAGCCCTGAGGGGAGTTTAGATTTGTTGTCTTATCAATAAGATAAATTAACGTAGAAATTTTAAAACTATTAAAAAAATGATAGTGTTTAAGAATACACAAAAATCTTTAAAAAATTAATGATAAACAAGTGCTTCAGGATAAATCGATTAAAAAATGTTCTCTAACATGCAAAAGCTAAGAGATTTCTGTATATATATATTTTGTTTTGGATATTGAGTGTCTGTGTGTGCAGTGTGATTGTATGGGTGTAGGTGTGTCTGATGTACAATTAGTATGGACGAATTAAAGAATCTTGTAAAGCGCTTTGAGGCCTCGGCATAAAGCGCTATAAAAATGTACATATTATTACTATTATTATTATTATTGTTATAGTAAGCCACAAATAAATTAAAAACAAACATCAGTCCAGTAGTAGTCCTTAGCCATCTGGCAGAGGGTGGCGTTTTTCGGTATGTTGTCTGGAGGGAGAAGAGGGAGAGGAAAAAATGTTTAGTCAGAGAAAGCAAAGCTGTCTCCTATTATAAGGTCTTCGTGGTCTGCAGACAGATCCTGCGTGGTGACGGGTCCCTGGAATGGGCTACCAAAGACTTGGTAGGTCACATTATAAATATATGAGTTAATGACACTGATCCAATAAGTAGAGAGCTAGGTGGTCCAAGCAGGATTTAAACCCCGAACCTCCTGTATCAGAGGCTGAGATTCTTCAACCCCAGTGCTACCACATTCCCGGATCAGTAAGGGAGTTGTGTCCCTAATGTTTTATCTTATGAACTCTTTAAAACAGTCTTTTTCACTTAAGCCTCTGTAGTATGTCAGCAAGATGGCCTGTGTGTTGTCGGTGTACGTTAACCTTTTTCCATCACACAGGTTATGTGCAGCGATGTGCTCTTGTTCTAACACATCTTTGCATAGATCTGTACTCCTTACAATATAAAAATACATAAAATCAAAGCCTTTTTAAACTTTTGAAAATTCCCCACAATAGTGCGCTCACAAGGAGTAGGCCTTAAATTATGGGATATGAAAAGGTTAATAAATCAAGTACAGCATTTGTTTGTTTTACGGCACGTCAGCAGTATCCTATGTAATGATCAACCTAATATACTTATGAGATTTTACATTTGAGATGGTTTTGGTGTTGTTACTAGTGTGATAAAATATGTGGTACATAAAAAACGAGAAATGTTTTTGAATGGTTATCTCGTCCTAGTTTTCCACATTTTTTTTTTAATTGTTTCATAGAATTATAAAAAAAATAAACATGAGAAACTATATCCTATGCCATTGGGACAGGTCCAAAGAAACATAATGATTTTTTTTCTATTTGTGAACTTCATCCTCTAAATCCACATATTTACCTAACTGTTCACTGCAAGACTGCAGCTTTTTTTTTTTTTCCCATAACCAGTGTGTGTGTACATTTGATATTAGTGGGGCAGCCTGTACACAGCAGTCAATTGTTATAATTTGCTCATATTGTTCAGTTCTTTTGTTGAAAATAATATAAAAGATCAGAATATGACGGATCCCAAGACTAACATCTGACTATTTTATGTGCTGCCACACAGAGGCAATGCGGAGATCATAAGAATAGGATTATTGTATAAATCATAAATTCAATATTTTCTCCGTAATAAAATAACTTATTTTTATTCTTCTACAGATCATTGGATTCATCTGTGCTGTGTGCTTCTGCCGACACATGGACAAGGAGAAGTACCAAAGCAACTAACTGGGAACCTTAAAGACTTGACGGCGGGTGAAGTGGAAGCGTTCGGCAGACTGAGCAAAGAGGGGCCTCCGCTTCAATTGGAGTGGTTGAGACCTAGGACTGAACTACAGAGACTTTCTCTTCTGGCAGTCAAAGTCGCCCTTGCCTCTCATGATCATATTTTTCATTGTTCTTGTAAAGTTTTTAACATGGTTCTCGTTTCCAGTGTTATTTCAGGCACCAGTCGCTCATTGTTTTGTGATTTCTTGAAAAAATGGCTTGTTACTGCTTTTTTTTTGCTTTTTTGTCATGTTATTCCTTAACAAATCGCTGGCAGTTACCTTTAATTATTTATAAATTATTATTTTTCTTTAATGTGAGTTGTTCAGTAGAGGAAATGACCAGAGCTGGGGCTGAATTGTTTAGGATGCAAATCACAATAATTTCCATATAATCCAAAAAAATGTTTTTTTAATTTTATAGCCTTTTTAAAAAAAAACCTTTTATTTGTGGAATATTATGCATTTTGCAAAACTGACAAAATCTGATCAAAGATGAGTAAAAAGTACAAGTTGATCATCTTCTTTGTACTTGAAGCTAATCATTTTTGTCACTGCACTTTTTTAGAACCTACGTATAAAAAAAAGGCATTGGCTAAAACACTCAAACATGAGAACATTTGGGTAATTTGTGGTAAAGATAGTGCTGGATAAAATTCTTTATGAAACAGACTTTGGTTCAAAATTTCAATGTTATTAAGAATTCAACCTAGGGCTTATAATCCACATTTTGAATTGAATAGCAACTCATACTGGCGTTATAATAAGATCTGTTCTGGCAATCTGAGATTATATCACAGTTAAGAATAAGCTGCCCCAGCAATGCGACCTTCTGAACTACGTATTAGCACCAGGGGGTAGGCCTACCCCACTAAACCAGTTGTTATCAAGAGGGACAAGATTTTGGGGTCAACTAATCAAAATTTCAGTATAATAGTAAGTCTTGTTGTTATGAGTATTGTGTTTTTCTAAAACTAACAGGAATGTGTATTGGCGTTCTCTGTAAGGTTTCTTACTCAAACGCGTTGAAAATTGAAATAGCAATTTTGACGTGTGTAATCTGATACTTGTGTTGTGCTGCCTCGAATTTCTTCTCATTATAAACAATTTCTTCATCCATGTACTTGTATTTGTATTTGTATTTGTAAGCAATGTTTCAGGCCAAACTTGTCCGTGACTTGTGCCATGGAACAAAGTTTTGGTGACCCATGCCATTTTGTAGCTAATTTTAAACGCTTACTAATGCATGTGTAGTTTTTTGGGAATTTTTTTTTTTTTAAGTGGAACTTACTTCTTAAATTTGCAGCTAAAAAGGGCAAGTTTATATATCTATATATCTATATTCATACAATATTATATAACCGTGTTTGTATATTACACTGAATGTTAATCCCGTTGTATGTAACTGTTAAGTGATCCCATTGAGGGTTTAGGAATGTACAATGTACATCTCTACAGCTATCTTTTTTTTAGTCAGTGATGTAGACAGAATACTTTTTTACCTGCATAATAAAAAGGCAAATTTACTTCTTTTTTTTTTTTAATTATTGTTTTTACACCAGACTTTTCAGCTAAATCCCAAGCAGAACTTACCAACGTTTTTTTTTCTAAACTTTACACATTCTTAATAAAAGTTAAGGCTTAAACTTACATTCAGATCTGCTTAAAGTTTGCCAATCATCAACTTGGCATTGTGCCTTTACTGCTGTTAGATATTGGGCTCATCCTTATCCTTGGTTGTCTGTTGTCTTTTTTGGGGGGTGTTTAAAATCTTTTATCTTTCAAGTCCTTTTTTTCAGTTTTTATGGTTTCAATTTTTTGTTTAAATTCCAGTTTCTAAAATTCTTTGTATTGTTGTACATCATATTTTTCAAACCATGTTTAATTGTGTGGCAACCTATTTTTACGAATGTAATGTTGGTTTTTTTTTTACTGTATTCTTCATCATTGACAGGGATTAAACTTGTATGAGACATTTTTAATAGGACTTTGGCCTTTAGTATGCCTGCAAGAACCATTCTAGAAAAAATAAAAATAATAATTTAATATTTTCAATAAATGATAAAAGGTTGGGTTTGTTGTTTTTGGGCAATGGGGAATGATTTATTTACCAACTATTCCTTTTTTTTTTTTGGTTTTGTGAACGTCACATATAAAACATGTACCTAACAAGTGGTTTTCAGTTTGTATTACAGGGACTAACCATAGTAACCAATCACTTAAATTTATTGAGATCTGATATATGACTAACACACTCTCTAGGAATGACTGATTAAAAAATGAATCTCAACTATTTTACTGAAAGTAATTTATTTTCTGATTTATTTCCCATGGTTTTTGTATTTCCAAAGAATGATTGCTAAAATGGTGCTCATTGAATTTTTGTTATGTGTATCTTAATTTTTTTTTCACCTGATTTTCTCTCATTTGTATTAATCTTAAGTGTAGCCTAGCCAGCTTCTATAAATATTTAATTATATATCTAACATCAATTAATGTCTTGCATCTTTTTGTATTGTGTATATTTACAATAAATATTGTCGTGGTGGTGTACTTTTCTTTTATATTTTGTCATTATTTTTTGTCAGCCTATTTTCTACAATCTTTACAAATTTATGTATAGGATCATTCCATCAATTTATTTATTGTGAAAAAAAAGAGTAATCAGGTAGTAAAAATTGTGGATTAAAATTATATTTCAGACTTCAAAAGTTGTAAAAAAGTGCTAATTTTTTGGAAGACTTATATTATGAAGATTTTTTTTTTTAATCTTCCCGTGCAATCTAAGACACAAAGGTCCATACCAGATTTTTATATATCCAAAAAAAAAGGTTCTATGCATTTTCGGAGGCAGCGTCCTGTATCCCAAATGATTCCATCTAGTAGCATAGTACATGTAGTACTTAGGTTTTTATAGCTCTAACCCAAAAATTATGTAAAAAATGGGCTTAAAAATATTAATTCCACCTTAATGTACAGTTGAACAAAATTGCTTCTACTCGTATTTAGGGATAGGTTAACCCTGTGTAGCTTTCCTGTGGTTTTGTACCGCTGTTTTGTTTTTTTAAATAACTCGGCCCATTACACGGTAAAGATACAGCTAACGTTTTGTCTGTACAAGGTAGCATAGTTTACATTCAACTCAAAATTGTAACTTATTTAACATTTTATTTGAAAATACATGTATTTTTACCGCAAATGAAAATATTTCGCTTTTTTTCACAAAGGTCTAAGGTTTAACCAGTGTACCCAAACTATTATTGTATTTAAAATGTTTCACTTCTCATAAATGATTTTCTTTGATAGGCAAGGCTAATGTCTTACTTGATTGTTTTCTTGTATGTGTCTATATTTTCTCAGTTTTCAGGGAAAGATTGATGCTTTAAAATTGGTGTAAAGATTTTCCAAAGCTAAATTTGTGGTGTATACATTATAGACTTCACTTTTCTCCAGAAGAAACTAATTCGTTTATACATGTATAATGTTTACAGTCTATTAAAGCATTTCTACTTACTATTGTGTCGTGGGTTTGTTGATTTTACACAGTTTTTTGCTCCGATGTCTTACCTTGAACCTGTCTATTGAGTGGTGGTTTTTTTCTTATTTGTGTTCTCTTACTCGCACACTCACAGAAATAGTTGAATTATATAATAGCTTTTTGTTCTATTTCATTAGGTCCCGTTGTTGTTTTTATTATTTCAATTTTTTAACCGAATTCGTTGACTTGTTAGAGCGCTTAATGACAAACAAAATGTATGAAACTTATCCTAACTGAAAACGCCAATTTCGGAATGGATCAAAACTATGCTTGGTAAACAAGTTTGCAAAAAGTAAAAAATAAATAGAATTATTTTCTGATTGTCATTCAATTACTTAACTTGATATATTGTCCCAACGTGGAACGGATAGCTGAGACTCTTAGGTCAAGACAAAAGTTAACCGTGGCGAGGAAAATAGTTACAAACTACTCGCTTTTAAAGTAAAAGAAAAAAAAAAGCAATGGTGAGCTGCCCACGGTAATATTGTGGTTACATAAAGCGGGATAACAAGACGTCTGTCTCAGCCGTAAATATTATACAGAATTATCTCCCATTTTAAGTGAGGAACCTCAGGCAAGACAAAGACAAGATACGGTTAGAGGGTCATTGACGCTGGCTTTACCAGCAACATCACTGATTGTGGCATTGGCATCCATATTTAAAGAATTTCTTTCTTTCTCTCTCTCTCTCTCTCTCTCTCTCTCTCTCTCTCTCTCTCTCTCTCTCTCTCTCTCTCTGTATGTATGTGCTCTCTCCCCCCTATCTGTCTCTCTCTCTTTCTCATTCTATCTCTCTTTATTTCCATCTCTCTATCTCTCTCCATTTATATCCCCCTTCCCCCTAGCTCTCCCCCAATATCTCTCTATCAATATCATGTCATCACTTACCGTAATGTGGATTTAATAAAACCTGTATTTTAAGCACTTGGAGCCATGTAGGTTTTGACTATTGAGGGATCGCGGTCATTAATTTAATTTTTACCTTATCGTGCATGATAAGTACCGGTTCTAGTTGGCACGAGTAGGACTTCTCTTCTGTGAAGACGAAACGGTTATAAGTAGGGCGTCTTGGCTTAGAGCACTGGGATTTTACTCCGAGGTTCGATCCTACAACCGGGCAAATGTAAACTCATTTGTCTGGGTTTTGTCTATTGGTTGGCTCGGTGCCACTATAATGTAAATCCTGGCACATGTGTATCCCCGCTTTGTCTCTTCAAGCGAGCATGGGAAATTTCCCCGCCCGCTATATAGCATAATTGGTGAATTAGACTCTAGTTGCAGTTGAATTGATTTAACCTCCAGCGTCAGCACTGTATAGGCTATATCGTGGAAGGACCCCAAGACTGGCGTCTGACAATTGTATGTGCTGCCACACACGAGACAGGACGGGGATACCGTGACTCCTGTCTCAGCCGGTCATATTAAACTGACACAGACTCAATCAGTAGGGAGTGAAATCGCCAGGGCTCGAACCACGGACCTTTTGCGTTGGAAACCGATGTTTTACCCCAGGGCCACCGCGCCTCCTTGAATTAGACTCGAAGAGAAGAACCAACCACGTAACGAGAAACGCTAACTAATAATTATAAGAAACAGCACTATGTAAGTCATACATCCTCTACATTTCCCAAACAGTGCAATCCTATACAATGTACAAGTAAAAGATATGCGGATATGAGATAAGATGACTTTATTAATCCCATCAAAGGAAATTGAAAATGACATGCTCTAAAATATAAAAAAAATATATTTGTAAAAAATACATGCTATTTAAAATTTGAAGCCTGTAGGTATAAACATAAAACTTTATAAGAATAATTCATATTGCACAATAATAATACTAAATAGAAAGTTGGTGTATAAATTGGTGGTTTGGTGAAAGACGCACTAGTGCGTTAGCTTTCTCATTCTGTTATTCTCATTAAATAGCGCTCTCTGTTTATACACTTAAAGGCCTGCTTCGTAATTATTATTATTATTATTATTTGATAGATTTTTAACAAGAGAGTTCATAATGTCTGTATGTCTGCCCTCAATCAGCTGATCATCTTATAAAGCATTCAGAAGGTGTGCGCTTGTTCCCGACAAATCTAAACGATTGCAAACTTTGTGAAGAATGTGAGTGATTGCATCATCGACTTTTCTGTTGAATCTTTAACTTGTATAGGTATAATTGATTAAGGTCTAGAAAATCATAAAACTTGCTTGGAAAGATGAATGAGAACAGATTTTTCAAATACTTTCATAGCACATGATGTAAGTGCCACAGATCTTAAACCATTCATACATGAGATGTCCTGTTGTTGTTTTTTAGGGACAGGTACAAAACTTTATATTATGTCCTAAAAAGTTGGAACCACAGCTCCCTTTATTGAGAGATTAAAAACATCACATACAACTTTATTCATTTCATTAACATATAACTTTAACATACTGTTAAAACAGCATCGGGGTGTGTGGCTTTTCCAACTTTTATTTGATTTATTATTATTATTATTAATAATATTGTTAATTCTTATTATTAATTGGTTCTTTGATTTCGTCCAGGTTTGTTATTGGGAATGGGATGTACTTTTATCGATTTGTTAGGCACTATTGAGTCTACACAAAAATTAATATAACAACAAACGATGTCAGCAAGTTCATGTAGGCTATAATTATTTGTAGCCGTGTTCAAGAACAGTGACCCGTCTGTGACTTCCAGTGAGGCACGGAGGGTTTCCCAGACGTCTGCTGTTAAAGTGCGCACCTTCCTTTTAGCTGGGGGATCCCTTTGGACAAGAGGTCAAGAGCCATACACGGTGTCGCCATCTGAGATTCAAACCGCGCACCGGCAGCTAGGCAATCCAGAGCATCAACCAAACATAAACATTTACATAATGTTTTGGGCACCATGACTAACATCAATAAAGTGCAATATCTGAAGCGTTGTTTGTTTTGTTTTTTTCGTCCTCCCTTCTAGTTATGAATATAATTACATGTATGACTTTGCTTTGTGCAATGTAGGTTATTCTTTTGATCAGCATAATTGGCACATGAATATTTTATCGTGTTATGGTTTGTATCAAGCTGGGCTCTATGTACAGTAATTACAAATAGGAAGTAGATTTAGGCGCCCGACTATGTATTTGTATGGTGAGTCGGGCGTCTAAATGTACGTCCTCCTTGTAGGTCCTAGTTGTATTAATTTTGTACCACCATAATTATAATTATTCTGGACGCCTTGATTGTATACACTGCAGAGTATAATAACACGAGGCTGGAAACGCTTGAGCGCCCCATGAAGCAATGCGTCTAGTCCAACACCTATAGCATTATACAGTGTACTTAGTGTAGGCTATGCTATTTCATGTATTATTCATTTTTTATGGAAAAAAAAACGAAGCGGTACGGTAAGCGGCTCGTCGCTTGTCTGTGCGTGGCAGTTTGTCAGACTATGTCTCTTGAGGTCCTTCACCTATTAAAAAACGTAAAACCAGGAGTAGTCGAGGGAGACAGAGATAAATATCCCGCCAGCCCAGCGCAACACACTATCTTTGTAATAATAAAAGGAGAGAGAGAGAGAGAGAGAGAGAGAGAGAGAGAGAGAGAGAGAGAGAGAGAGAGAGAGAGAGAGAGAGAGAGAGAGCAAAAGAGGCAACTAGACAATCAGACAGCTATAGATTAGAGTGGGAGACAGAGAGATAAAGAGACAAGCAATATCTTTACGCCAGTAGCTTTATTTCAAACACTCGCAATCGCTTCTCCAATAATTATTGAGTAGCGAAAGTTGTGTAGGCTAAAAATTAATTTTAATACGGGCAAAATGCGGATCCCACTACGTTTAAGTCAGAAGCAAAACGATTGGACAACATACGTAATTAGTTAACTTTGATTGACCAATCAAATCTTCGCAGGATGATCGACACGCCAATCGCCGTACACAGCTGTGCTAGTCGCTGACTGTCTACAATGCAGTGTGTCGCCATTGTGCTTGCGATTTTACTCTACTTGTCGGCAAAGTTTCGTTGTGTTTTGTCTTGTAATGTTAAGAAGTTGGAAGATTCCCTGTTCTGACGAGAGATTACTGTAAAATATTCCATTTACAGTCGACGTTTAGCTCTGGTGAGTCATTTTAGCTTCGTGTTTACACTGATACTGCACGTTTCTGGCCATTGAACACGCTCGCTTGTGCTGGGCTATCATGAGGCTCGAGCTCGCAGCTCAACGAGATCGGCTTGCAAGGCTAAGTCAAACCAATCTCTTTATCAAAACCTTTTTAAAACTGTTAATTAAGTGTCATGAGACACCAACAGGTGCTATATTCGACAAATGACGTGTCACGAGAATTAATCTTTTATCTAAATCTAAGTTGAAGTCGGAATGATCTCCACATTCTGATTGTGTCGAAGGAGCTTTCGCTGAAGGTTTGTTGTGTGTGGCACTGACCCAATTTTTGATAGAACACACAAAGACAGGCGGCAGCTTGACAATGGCTTACCATGATAGAATCTGAAAGTCGGGGTATATTCCCAACGTTTTATGTACGGTAGTTTTATATCTTCACCAGGACAAAGTTGTGTTTTTTTTCAACTAGGATCTAATCTAGTCTAGATTAGATTAGTCTCATTCAGACTAATCGAGATTAGTACGAAATAACAGGGTGGAATTAACCTAAGTAGCTCACTGAAGAGGATTTTAGATTATTTTCTGGATTAGATTATTGGGTTAGATTCTGGACTTAATGATAATATTGATTGTAATAAATCAAACTATTCCAAAATAAATGTAGAATTTACATTCTCTGTAGATCTGTTTGGAATGTTAGAGATCCGATTTAAAACTGTCAAACCTTTTAAATGTGTAGGCCTTGAATTTAGATTAGTAGATGTTCAACACTCAGTTAGAATCATAGACGAATATGATTTAGATCTAGATCCTCAACCAGATTTGTTAAGTTGGCCCCCTACCCTACTTTTAGAATCTTGTGAATCTAGATCTAGATCAAGCACTGGGCATGATGATATAGTCAATGTGAAAAAAAAAGAGATGAAAATTCAAGGTCACTGATTAGATCTCTAGTTAGGCTTGAGAGAAGAAAGGTAAAAAGTGGTGGAGACTTAGAGGTAAAATAAATCTTAACAAGTATTTTACATAATTTTTGTTTGCGGGAAGAGAGGCATATGCCTCGGGTATAGTATGACTGAGCAGCTCTTCATCACTCAAATTGGGCATCATTGGCAAATCATTTTTAAACCAACTTACATCTATAACTTACTTGGGTTGGTTGATTACATTTGTAACTAAATATTAACACTTAATAGGCCTACATGCCAGCACGTGGAGGGAAATGCCTGGACAAAACTATCAGGATCCTCAACGCTGTGTATAAGTTTGGGTTAATGAAAAAAACAAAACAAATTCAGGTTTTGATGTGTGGTTTTAGATATAGGTACGAATCACACAGTGAGACAGACTTGGAAAGATTGTCTTTACATACTGCAGGTTTATACAACTGTTTTCATCTGTAACTAAGTTAGTGTTCACCTACCACTTGATGTACACATTGCAGATTTTCTTTGAAATTGAATTGCATTGCTGTTTAGCAAAGTCTTTTGTATTAAGTTAATAGTTTTAAAATAAATTATATGCATTTTCAGATCAATTAAATACATTTTATATTGATGATTGTGATGCACAGAGATTGTGACTAAAAGAATAACAATTGAAAACGTCAATACATTATAAATAAGATATATGTATGTGCGTATATGATGACAATTTTTTGTTTATCATTTCAGGATGAAAATAAAAGTAAATCGAGGTTTAATCGCCACAAATGGTGATGGAAAGCCGAATTTTCGTCCTCCCATTCCTGCTGGCTGGTGCCGCTCACTTGCATCATCAAGCTCTGAAGAAATTAAACCAGTGAAATTTGATGTTGGCAACACCTTGAAGTCTGATCCAACAATGTCGTCCGAGGAAGCACCAGCTTTAGAAAGTCAGGGTGCAGATCAAAGCGCTGCAGAGGAGCAGGAGACTTCGCTGTCACCGCAGGATGTTCACCGTGGCTCGACCAAAGTGAAAGAGCCAGAGAACGGACAAGAGTCTCTTGTTTCTACCAGCCAAAATGCAGAGGAGAGCAGCCAACCAAATGAAGAAAACGCGGCTGCAGAATCGTCTGTGCCTAGCGAACAAAGTGAACTCCCTGTCAACACCAACACTTTGTCCTCCACGTCCCCGTCTTCAACGCCTGCTGTGTCTTTGACCAGTCCTGCCCCTAACCCTGAGGCATCGCCTCCCCCCGACATGTCCTCAAAACTTGCCAGTGTTAGTGTTGCTGTCAACGATGCTCCCAACAGTGTTGAGAATGAGGATAGTAACGTAGATGTAGAGACGGAGGAGCAGCTGGCCCCACTAGATGGAAGCACTGTCGCAGTTTCCTCTGGTGGCATGTGTTTGAATGCAATGGCAGCAAACACAGATCCATTTTTGAGGGAAGAAAGAAATCAGTTAGAAAACCCTGCTGCGTCCCATAGTGTGCAGGAAAACAGCATGGCCTCTAACAGTGAGTTTGAGAACGTGCATTCACATGATCAGGATGAAGACTCTATTGTGGCGGAATCGGATGCACAGTATATAGAAAAGCAGGTTGTGAATTCCTTCCTTCATCAGGGACGGCCGCCGGATATAACGCACACTTCTAATGCACATCCCATGGGTGGATCTGAAGACATTCACAACGGCCCTGCTGGCTCGTCACTTCCCACGTTGGCAAACAGTCCACTGGCCATGTCAGACACCCCAGTGACAGATTCTGGTGTAGGGGACACAACCCCTAGCAGCAGTGTAGGGGGAGATAATGGAAGCACGACTCAGCAGCAGCCGGAGAAGATCATGGATGCTCTGTCTATGACAATCGCCAGTGTGGCAGCAGGAGAGGGTGAACCCCCGGAGTATATCTCAAAGTATGTCCCGGAGCCGACAAAATCAAAGGCAATCTCACCAATCCGACAAGGCCACTCTTCAAATAAACACAGTGAGTTTTTTGTGTTTCATTTCTATGTTTTAGAAAGAATTTGGCTAGACATTAGTGTTGTAAATATTACCTGAATATTGTGCCCATTTTTTGTCAATCTTGTCCTATTTATATCATATAGTCTAATAGTGGTTAATGCATCGTTTCTTATGAAATTTTATTCACAAACCACAAGTTAGAGCTCTGCACAGTATAAATATAATGCTAAAAATGTGTAGTTTTATGTTGCGCACCAAAGAATGTCTCCCCCCTAGTAGAAACTGCTTTTGCTGTTGTGAACCATTCCATAGATATATTTAGTGAGGTAAGCCATCTTAAGATCATCATTGCCTTACATGTGGTGTCTGCTCTGTGAGAGAAATAGAAATAAAACTTGTTCAAAGATTAAGCTAAGTCTTGTAAACGCATGGAGTATTTAAAGTTGTTATCATGTATAACCCAATGCTTTATCATAGATGTATCTATAGACTACCACATAATTTGTCAGTCTTGTTCCAGATCTTACTTTAGTTTAAGATATTTTGTTGTTCTGTTTCATGTTTAGTTGTGACAATTCGTCTTTTAAGAATTAAGATTAATACTCTGCACAAAGATTTTCACTAATGAGTTAAAATTATAAATGATATTAATTTGTTTGTTGTTGATTGAACTTTTGTCAATGTTTATAAAGTTTCAAGTTCTTAAATAGAACTTTTATCTACTTGTTTGATCCCGGAATAGGCAAAGAAAGGAGTGCTTACTGGTAAAAAAAATACCAACTTTATAATATTTTTAAAAGTTTATACTGTATGCTAGTTTATTATTGTGCGTGCTCTGTTATGAACTTCATAAAGAAGATAAATTTACTGGCTATTTTCATGGCCTTACTATCCCTAAAATCTGAAATAAATTTTTGCTGTGATTGCCAATTTAGTGAGACTGGGTGTGGGAGGGGGATGGTTCCTGAAAGATGTCGGACACAAACCGTCCAAGTACCATCAATGGCCTGTCAGATCTAAGTCCCTCTTCTGACTACTTTTTTCTCGTTGTTGTATACATGTACAAGGTACTTTCTGTTTGACATCATTGGCTAATGATCATGATAACTAATTGTGCATCACAATTAGGCATAAAAATAGTTTTTATAACTTCGAATAATTATATCATAGTCATAATTGAAGTTTATATTCAGTGCTATGAGTCGAAAGGTCATAAATTAAAGTATTGCGTGTTTTGAAATGTTAAGACAGTGATACTAGCAATGAGAGAACTTTTATTCATGGCAAGGGAAATTTAGGTTGGGTATTTCAGCAACAACATTTCTTGACATTTGTACAAAAACATTTACATAACACAACTTGCATAATCTCACTATTTCTGTTTTTTTAGTTTCTGAAAGTTAATATTGCTTTGAAGTTAGAAATGGGTTATAAATGCTGATTTTATTTTATATTTTTACATCACAGACAAAATAGATCCACCTAATACGCTGTCCAGGGGATTCTTGGTTAAATTTGTTTTGACTGAAATGGGAGTAACAGTGTGATTAGATAATAAACACAGTAAAAACCTCATAGCATTCACATTTCTTAGGATATTGAAAGTTCACATACAATTTGAATTGCAGAAGGGGGCATACTTGAACCACATCAGTGTTAAAAAATTTGATAGTTTCTCACCTTATTTGAAAAATTGTATTTATTTGGGGATTTTCTATAGTTTTCTGTCTATAGCAACCTCCCAACCCAATTTCTTTTAAAAGCATGTCTTGGACAGCAATAAGCATTGAATGCTGATTGACATAGTACTGTTTCAGTGCCTATTTGTGGTGCCAAGTTCAATTTAAGTGAATCAAAGTAGAACAACATAGAAATATAAGTTCCATTCTAATTGTTGCGTAATACTGTAACAATTAAACAACATTCAGTCGAAATAACAAGTCTTGGTATTGCCTGTCTCTACTAAACAAGATAATAGTTATAATAACAATAATGAATATGAAGAAAACTTTATATAAAATTTACTTGTAGTTGAACACGGACTGAAAACATGCTCACTACATGAGAGACAAGTTTTTAATGTTTTACTCAGACTGACGCTAAGAGCCAAGACAAACAAATGGAAAAACAAGAAGAGAGAGAAGGATAGGTTTGGGGGAGAAAGATGGTGTAACATGAATAGAGCAGGTACTATCCGTGACGGTAAGGAAAGGCCCTGCAAAGGAAAAGCTTTTGTCCTCTTCCTCTGTATCTGATTCTACAACGGGTGCAACCGGATGCAGTAAACTCCCTTTTGACCTCCAAGTGTAACAGCAGACCTCTTGCACTCGTTCTCACTCTCTATTTGTCCATCTGTCAATCCTTCTCTTCTCTCATCAATTCACTACACTAATAGAGCCAAAAAGAAAAAAAAAATAACCTGACCTTGTACTTGTTAATGAGATTTGACTCGTCACTTTTTTTTTTAGGTTTCCACTGTATGATGAAAAAAAACAACAACGAACCATTCCCCCTTCCGCCATGCACCCTTGCATAGCAACAAATGAAGGTACAGCTTAAAGACACAATTTTATTATTATGATAGAATAAAAAGGAAAAAATAAAACAAATTTTCCTTCCTGTGTGGCCCCCTGCACTGCAACAAATGTTGGTGACTTTTTGCTCTCCAGAGAAAAGCCGTGCTGATCGGCCGATGTCGGCGAGCGCCAGACTGCCTGTGATCAGCTCTCTGCTGGCCCCCACCGGTGGTTCTCCACACCAGGCCAACGTGGTAACGACCGTTTCATATTTCCTTCCCAAGTACAGTCACACCAGAGACTTAAGATTTAGTGAGACGTTTCACAAGAAGAGCTCACAGTGCTTTTGATACGGGAAGCTACTCAGCTAGATGTGATGCACGCTAGCTATTTCTTTGTTAAATTGAAAAGTCAGCTTTTACTGAGGTTTAAAGAGGGAAGCTATCAACTTAATTATCCAGACACACATGTGAAACCTCCCACTATTTAAGTTTTTTTACACTCTCTGGTTACACTAATGAGCATTACCAAATTTTTTTACGGTAAATTTACAGATTTTTTTAAAACATGTAAGTCTTGGTAAGGTTTTTGATGATATATTATTATTCTTTGAAAAGTTCTGCTTCGCTCAAGAGTAATGAGTTAAAAAATGATGACCCATTTGGCATTACTTACAAAAGTAGCTTGTTAATTGACTTGCTGAGAATAGAATCCACATATTCTCAAATCCTTAACTGTTAACAGCCTTAGTTTAAACACGGTGGGGAAGCTTTACAAAAATTTTGCAGTGCCCTGAACTAAGGAACAGAAATTTTGATAGCTTTAAATTAGTTTGGTTGTTAACACTTTCATTGCCAATGGCTACTTTGATCAATGCTAATAAACAGTGAACTAATTTAGGCTGTGTCATATTTAAAGGGAATGCTATAAATCTATTTACTAGCTTGAAATAAAACTGCTGATTGAAAACCATATTATAGAGGAGAGAAAAAACACAAACGTTTTTGTAAAAGAACTGATAATTTGTTCAACACTGACCCATAGTAAACTAACTCTTACATATATTGTAAGATGTTCTGAAAGACCTGACATTGGCAAAGAAGGTGTTAAATATGTTTTGAAATGTTGGTTTCTTCCTTTAAAAAATATAAACAACAAAAAACAAAATGAAAACTTTATTTTTTTGTTGGTCCATAAAGAAATATGTCCACAAGTATGCAGTGTCAGTGTTTAACTGTCGTCTGAGTGTTTCCGCCCCATGAGCGTCCTTCAGTGTCCTGTGCTTTATGTTCCACCCATCAGCTGCCCGGCATCCAGCACATTGCCCCCTCGGGGCGCGGCACTAACTCGCCCAACACCGTCCTCCCGTCGGTCGCCCACTTTCTGGGGCCGGCTAAGTCGCCCCCTTCCGGTTTCCCCCAGCCACAGCATTCCACGCCAGACCTGCTCCCTCACGCTGGAGGTAAGAAGAGTTTGAAAACAAAAATAAGAATATTGATAGTGCTAGGGAATTTTCAAAATTTTAAAATTTTTATTGAGATAAGAATAAAATCAGTGATGCCAATTTTCCGTAAATTTACAGAAATTTGGTATGTCAGCATTATTTTAGTTAAAGTATATCAAGAGGTTACGTTTTGTGATTAAATACTATGCAGCTCAACAGGGAAAAGTTTGGTATAAAAACGGTGATCCAGTTGGCATCACGAGAGTGAGACAGAAATTAATTTTTTGCCAACTATATAGTTTTTTGTAATGTTAAGTGATGGTATGTGCCACTTTACTTGCCATAGAGGTGAAATAAAACATATTGTGAATTCTTGGAGTGGCGAAGGACCCACAAATTTGATGAAAACTGAAAGTGATAGTATGTAGTTAGATCTATTTATCAGATATTTCTTAGTTTTACGTATTCCGAATTCACGAGTTCAGTCTGTTGTTGGTATCTTTATTTACATTAAGTGGGGTTTCTATGTTTCACAGCTGCCCTAAAGTTGCATTATTTGGATTTACAAAACATGCATCTCTTTATGTTCCTCTTTTTCCTTATTGGTTAAAAATTTGTTGTTTTTTTTAATACAATGATTTCCGTGAGCATGATTGAGTTTATAGGTGTAATGCTTCATAGATGTCTACTATTTGATGTTGACACCGATCTAGTGTTTTGTGTTGATCCATCTTTTATTTTTTGAAAGGCAGTGTTCATATTTAAAACTTTCGTGTTGTTCATTGGACAGCTGTTGTGGCCATTCTTTTACTACAGCTAATGTTTGCCCCTGTGTCCTATGCCATATCAGTCAATATGTGTAATGTACCCCATTAGAAAATTTGTGTCTATTTAATCAGTGTCAATGATGGTTTGTCTAGTTATAAATAGTGTATTTAATTAACACTCTTAAGATCCTTATGTCTGCTGACATATTTAGTACAATAACAAGCACGCTGGTGTTTTTAAAGGCTTGCTGTTTTTTTTTTTAATGTTTAATCTCTGCCATAGTGCCTAAAGAAACAGTCAGTTACTAACATGATAGTGTTGAAGTGTCAATATTAATTGCATTGTATCCGCAACATGTTTATGTGCAATACTTTTAAAGTTTTTCTTCATGAAAATCCATAGATGGGCAGTGTAAGTTTTAGTAGAAAGCCTCTGTGGAGATTTTTTACTTCCTGATAATTTGTTGCTATGACAACATTGGGAGAGTAGTTTGGTGTGAAAAAAGGATGCGAGGGGTTGATATTAGTAACAGTGTCGATAGAAAAGTCTGATTAGTCTAGGCAGGTTTGTGGCGTTTGCTTGACATTCGTAGCTGATGGAAAAAATGTAAAGAACAATTAAATTTGCATTCAAATTCTCCTCAAGCAATAAACATAGTCTTTTCTTAATAAAAAGAAGCTCTGTCGCCATTGTAGAAGCGTGCTAGTTTCTAGAATTCTTGAAAGTGTATGTCTTATTCAGCAAAAAGACAAAATGGTGCTTGATATTAGTTGTTTTTGTTTTTTTTTGAAGTAAGAGAGAGAGAGAGAGATGGAAATTATACAAGAAGGAAAAAATTGTAATATTGGTTCAACAATCAAGCATAATTTTGATAGATGGTCTTTTTACAGCATACTTCTGTATTTCTTGATTATTAAAACTAAACTTTTCCACAATCAACCTCATATGCAAGTGCTGCTCAAAGTGATAAAAATACATCTTCTTTACCCCTCAAATATAATAATAATGCACACTGACAATAAACACAGCAATACACAGTTTCTGACAATATACTATAGGAAATCAACCCAGATCCACAATATAGCCTATATAGTGCTGACGTAAAATGTTAATAAACAAACATTGATAAATCAAGCAGGAACACTAAAAGACTTACAATACCAAATAATTCACCATAAATTTTCAATTGTTTATCACCGCAGACCTGGGCCAGTACCAGAGCTCGGCCGGTGGAAACGGCGCACACCCTGGCATGCCTGGTACTCCGTCCCAGTCATCGGGCAAGTCCAGCAAGGGAAGCCGGAAACCTGTGACGCCAGCCGGTCTGCGACTCAGCATGGCGGCATCCGAGGAGTTACCTGACCCACTGCCTGTCCCTCAGTACTCCGATAAGGTAGGGAGCGCCGGGGTTCGAGTCCGCTTTATATGCAGTCCCTCAGCACTCAGATTAGGTGGGCGGACACCGCTGTTTGTATTATCGAATATAATACAACCATAGCTTACTATATTAAGTACTCCATGAATACAACGCATTCCATTTTTTTATGACAGTGTTTACGGCTAATTGTCTTTTTTTAAGTGTCAAACTTGGTTAGTACTCGGATAAGGTAGGGATACAGAGGTGTTATAGTCTACTTCACTATATACAGTGATGTCAATTATCTGTAGGATTTGGATTTTCAGTACTAAAATGTTAGCAGGGCAGATTTCAGTATAAGTCTAGTGATTGTTTGCAAGTTTAGTGATCCTGTATGCTTCGCCGCTGTATTTGGAGAAATCATCCCCTTGGTACCTAAATAAAAGTATACACAAATTCTTGAATGGGAATGGTTCTGTTTAGTAACACATAGTTACCGTTTCACATACTCTTGACGACTCCATGTTTTACTTTGATGACATGACTTAAGGGACATATCTCTGAAGGGCAACTAAAATACATTAGATGTCTTTTTTTCTCTAAAAGGAAACATTTACAAACGTCTAAGAATCTAGTTCTAGTTAGTTTTTATTAATGTTATCTTTCTCGATCTCTCATTCTAATATTTCGTTATTTTTTTAATGATGGATGCAGCTTTAGTGTAAAAAAATCTGCTGTTAGTGTAATATATAAAGGGCTATATATTTTGTAGCTCAGGTGTGTCCTTCTAAGATTGTTTGGGTTTTTTTTGCTGGGACTCGGGTGCAGATCCTTTGCCTTTCAAGTAGATTGTAGAAAAAAAAAAAGCCCCCCTTAAGTTAGAGCAGATTATTACCTGGCATTCATGAAAATTAGTGGTGAATTCATTTTTTTTTTTCATCTCTTGCACTTGTAGGTGATCAGGGCAAAACAGCTCGGCACAGTGGCGTTTGATCGGCCCACTGTTCTGAGGGAGACGGTTCAATTCTTCCTTCAGTACAAGCACTACTGGAGCAGCCACGACTACGACCGCATCTCCAACCTTGTGATAGAGCTGTTCCCGGAGTTCAAGGATAACAGCGACACGCCTGGGGTCCCAGCTAATGTGAGCACAGCGACTAATAAGTTTAGAGTTTAGTTACAGTAATTCCAATTTTCTTTTAACTTAACAGATTTTTAGTTTCTAAAAAAGTTGAGTGTAGATCTATAGAGGGCTTATGTTTTGGGATGTCGTATGCTATGCTGCTGAACGCAAGAGATTCAGTTAAGAAAATAATGTGGCATCACAGTCAGCATCTGTTTTTTTATATCAAAATAAAATGTAAGGGATTCAGTTTTTTTAAATCTGTTTTCAAGGGAGCCAAGGATAAGAAAAACATTCCTCTAAATTATTTCAACCCTTTCAGGATGAGCTACGTAGAACACTAATATTCCCAATGGACACATCATTTTAACGTGAATGGTTGTAGAATAGTGGTTTCTGGAGCGGACATCAACTTTGGGAAAAGTTAACTCCATTGAAAACCATGCAATTTTTCTTAATGAAATTGTTATTAGTAAAATTAAAAAAAATCCATTGGTATAAATTTCATCATCCTCTACATTTTGCAAGGTAAAACGCCCATTTAGACTGTTGGCAAAATTTAAAAAAAAACGCGTATAAGTAAAGTTTTTTGAACCGTCCTGTTTTATTCTTCTTTCTAGAAACGGATCCGAACAGACTTGTCGATGTATGCCCGTAACTTCAGGCGCAGAGAAGTGTCCCAGAGGAAGAAAGACGGAACGCCGAGTTTGAGCCCTGCTGCGTCTTCCATGGATCCAATTAAACCCGACCCGAGCATAAGCCCGACGCTTGCGGGACCTTCGTCCGCCGAGACAAAGTCGTTCCTCCACGCCCAGGCCTCACCGTCACAACATCAGGGGCAGATAACTGGTGGGGCATCGGCAGTAGCTGCAGCAAACCCGGCCAACTCGACAGACTTTTGCAACGAGTTGTTGACAGCGGCGAGCATAATCGAGAGTCAGAACACGTCCGCCGGGGCCCGGAATGGAGAATGTAAGAAAATTCTATTGTATAGCTTGTTTTGTTTTAGTAGGTTTATTGCACTTTTTTTTTTTTAAAGTTTGATTACATATTGAACTATTTCTCATATCATTGCTATTTTTCTTGTTTACATCTATCCATCACTGTTTTGACCTAACCTTTCCCAGCTTCTTGCAAAGTAGATTTTCAAATGGATGAATGGTGAAAAAATATACTGATTACCCAATGTTCATGTATGCGATGAGTTCGAACTGACAAACAAACATGGTGCGTCCGGATATCATCAGCATTTTCAGGAGAATGGACAATTGGCTTTATTTTGTTACAATATAGAGGGAGTAAGTGTTGTGACACACTTTTTCAATAATTTAGAAACATTTTGAATCAACAGAAAAACTTTTTTGTAATGCCAAAATTGCAATGAATATTAAAGATTTTTCAATTGTGCTGACGTTGGATGTTAAGCAACAAACAAACAAAATTCTAAATTTAACCCCATGTTTTTTCTCCACCAGTGGGAGGCCAGATGCCCCACAACCACCACAAGGCCAAAGCCTCGGAGAGGGATGTGGCCGGGCTGAGCGTCTCTGTACACAAACAGCAACAGGGCCTTCAACAGGAGCCGCTGGCACCCTCCACCACAGGGAACAACGGCTACCACACCCAGCAGCAGCGTGGGATGCTAGCGCCTGACGACGGAGATAACCAACCCATCCACTTTGTCTACGACAAGGATAGCGTGCCCGCGTCCGCATCCAGGGATGCAAACATTGCCTGGCAGGTAATAAAACGCTTTTTTATTTTTACAGTGATGCCAATTTTCCGTAACTGTGCGGGATTCCTTAAAAAAATATCACCTGTCCAAGATCCGTCAAAGTAAACAATTTAACGGAATAAGCAAACTGGAAAAAGTACGAACAGCGCTGGGTATGCATTATTCACTAACAAAGTAACAGCATCTGGCAATTTTATTAAGAGTTCGGAATAGGCCTATTGGTTTTACGTGAAAAATTATCTCGATCAAAGACTTCAGTTGGATATATTTTTTGTAATTAAAGTGCAACTGCATATATGTGGGCTAGGCCTAAACCAGGGCATTAGGAGTAGTATCTAAATCTAAGGACTTTGTGTAGATCTAGACTTTAATATACTACTGACATTAATTTGGGATGTGTTTTGAGATCCTTATTCTGGTAGGCCAAAGTACAGGTAAACGAAAAAGTTCATTAAAAAAAAATTATTCAGTTGGCATCACTGTTTTTAATCCCTAAAACTCTTGACATTTCTAAAGTTGATGATTACAGGAAAAAGAAATATTAGTAGATCAGAATTCAGTAGAGGTCTCTCAAGTGTGATTCAATATAGACTGGGTAGGCATCACTGTGATGTTTTTAGCCAAAGGTTGGTTTGTATCTGGGGCTTATTTTTTCACTTTTGGAACTCACAAACTGGTTCGGGTTTACAACTTAACCCTTGAATTGCCTATTTACACAATCAATTGAATTTATTAATTTTGAAATTTTGCAGACTTCAATAATGTACAATTGGAAAAAAACAACTTGCAATGTTCATAGGCAGTTTAAGAGTCAGTGTTTAAGGATTTTAAATGTTTTCTTTACTTTTCCCATATGACGGTCGTTAATAAAAATGCCTATGGTTCAAATAAGATTTTGTCAAATTAATATGCATGTGGTTTTTGAACCTTCTCACTTTCAGTAGAGATATTTTATGAAATTTAAGACTGCTGGGGATTTTTACTGTCGAATATATTATAAGGTTTAATTTCAGAAATAAGAAAGTTTTTTACCAACAAAACAACAACCAGTTCTTGGTCATTAAATGATATGAAACATAGAGCTGAAATACTTGGTGGAATGGAGTTTTTGTCATTCCATCTTTAAAATATGTAAAAGTCTACTGATAAAAATATTTTTTTGAAAGAAATATTTATAGGTTTTCTTTAAAGATTTTTTTTTTTTAGTTTTCATTTTGAGAGGAGGCATGAATTTTGTTAACAATTATTCTTGCATGTATAAAATTGGTGGTTGAACATAAAGCACAGTGCAATCTCACAAAATCAACTGATATGAGGCAATGCTCTGAGTTGGCACCTACGCTGGTTGTGACTTGAGATAAGATAAGATAGCCCTATATTATTCCTACGAGGGGACATTAAAGAAGGACATGCCCCAAAACACTTGTGCAATGAACAATTTAAAATAGAAATAAGAGAAGAGTTTGTACATTATATTTCAATTTATACTGGTTTTCCAGACAAGGGAGTGAGCAAGGTCTCGGCTCATTTGATTTTGTGAAGATTTACTGCCACCCAAACATCTACGTTTGTTTTGTTCACTGTCCCTGTGTATTATACTATTCTACTAGTATGTGGTTGAGGGACTCGTGGGATGCTAACTCTGTGTGTCTGTCTGTCTGTCCCGTCCGTAGATGTACTCTGATCAGATGGCCCAAGCCATGGCGACGGGGAGCGCGGGCATGGACTATGGCATAACCGAGGTAAACTGGTCTTTCTTTCCTGCATGCTATTATTTAAAAGTATATATACTCATCTCTCTCTCTCTCTCTATTTCCTCTCTCCTTCTTTCTTTTTTTGTGTGTGTGTGCATGCTATTATTTAAAAGTATATACTCATCTCTCTCTCTATTTCCTCTCTCCTTCTTTCTTTTTTTGTGTGTGTGAAACAAAAATTTTGCAGTTATTTTTTACTGAAAACTTGTATTTTTCACCTTTCTTCGGCTTACTATAGTATTAAATTTTTTTCTTTCTTTCTTTTTTATTTGTGAATTGGGAAACCAGGCTTACTTTATCTTTTAGGCGTGTGGCATTTCAGGGTTTAGCTTTTTATTTTTTCTTGTCTGAGTGAAGAGTTCTCTCTTTCCTCATTGCAGTATGATTTGCAGCTTAATTCAGTTGCTTTTTCCTCCTTGCATTAACACACCTAACACCGAGGGAATAACCTTCTCTAGATTTGAGAAGAAAAGGATGGGTCTTTTTTTCTTTCTTTTTTTTTTGCATTGGACATTTTGACTTTATATGAGATTCTTCATGCACATTGGCTTTTAACATCTTGTGTGGCTAAGCATTTTCATCTTATTATTTTTGTATTTACTGCTGTTTTGTTAAAAGTATCTTTTATGCTGTTGAGTGAATGTGAAAACCTGTTTTGACTCATTAACTCTCTAAATAAAATACAACGATACCTGTCAAAGTGCTACGCTTCTTGTTAAAGTCTACATACCAGTTTGACGGACAAAACCCACCTTACTACTTATAACATTTTGCATATTTTTATCACTCTCAAAGATATTAATCTGTCAATATTGTCAATTTGATCTGAGAGTGATGACAATACCAATTTTTTATTTATTGATTCTGTATTTTCAATTATACCTATATTTTTTCCGTTGCTTTTTTTTTTAAAGCTGCAAGAGATAAATGCCTAATCAAAGAATTAAGTCAATTATTGCTTTTGCTCATAGCATGATTTGCAATTTTCAATATTTATCTTTACAAGATACATTGCTTTTGCAATTAATTAGAAGAGACTTTAAAAGACAAGGCATTTGAGTTTGGGAATTATCATTTTCCGTAACTTCATGAAAAATCAATACCAGAAGTTCATCAAATGATGAGGAATCACATCAATTCTATTTTCATTTAAAAATCAAATTTTGAAGATAGGCAGGAATTGCATGCAAATCACCTGTGTGTTGTAAATAGATCACAGGCAAGATGTATGCCACATGGTAGAGGGAAGTAGGCGCACTTCAGTTGTTGAACCAATTGATAATTCCATGAAAGATCTCAAGAGCAGGTTATTAATAATTTTTTCTTGTGCATGGCCAAGCTCTCAAGGAGAGGCAAAGAAAATTGATATCTCTACAGTGGGATCCAAGAAATATCTCTACAGTGGGTTTCGAGAAATATCTCTACAGTGAGTTTCGAGAAATATTTCTACAGTGGGTTCTGTGAAAAAGTATATTGAATGTAGTACAATAGGATATTGAATTTTTTTTTGTCTAAGAGAGCCACCTTAAATTTAGAGGCCATTGAATTTTTAAAGCTTGCTGTTAATGTTGATCCATTTTGACATGTTAAAGAATAGCCCTGCAATAGGGATGTAAAAATAATAATTTTTCGACTGCTGGACCTATCTAAAGGGAGCAGGGGAAATGTAGAGGCCAGTAAAAGCTTGCTGCTGTTACTGTGTCGTTTAGAAACACTTTGAAATATTCTCTAGACTGGGTTAACCATGAGACGTAGGGTGTACAGGGATGCCACTTTTCAGAAGATTTCCGGAAATATAATTTTGGTTTGGATTCTCCGAAAACCTTTCTATCCGAGTACGATGTCCAGAAAACATTTAACAGTTTTTGTTGGGGGGAATATGTGCTGTTCAGCCTTCATTGCTTGCACAAGGCCTAGATCCACAATGACGAAGACCTTTTTTTCCAACTGGCTTAAGAGAGTATTTGTCCAAACTCAACTGATAGTTAACTGGCGATTTCCTAGATCACACCTCGCATGTCTTGGGTGTAATTTTAAAACACGTTTATTCCGAAAAAAAATGCGACCTTCTGGACGACTCTGCCACTTATAGCACAACAACGTTGTTTCAATGCCCGCTGAACCCCCTGCTCCTTCTTTTCCCACCGCCTAAGTTCCAGAAATTTCGCCATGGTCTGGTGGCACCCCTGGATGTACCACAGGGCAGTGAAGGCTTGCTGTAGTTGCTGAGCTATATAGACATACCAATATAGGCTCTACAGTAGGTTAATGATTGATGTTGTAATAAATAAGGCATTCTAGGTGAAATGTAGGATTCTCTCAGGGGTCAGTAAAAACTTGCAATTGTTGCTGAGCTATATAGACGTACAATAAAATAGCTCTAGGCTAGGTTAATTTATATTGAAATAAATCAGGCATCCGAGGCCAGTGAAAGTTTGCTGTTGTTGTTGAGCCCAAAGGTCACGGTTGTCATTCCATCCAGGAGGTGAACGTCTCCACTGCATCAAGCAGCAGCAGCAGCAGCACTACCACCACCACCACCACAACAACCACAGCCACCACTGCCTCCATGGCCCCTACGGACCGGCTCTCAGCGATGGCCATGTGGCGATCCACGACTCTCCCTGACCCGCTCCCCACCCCGCACTACTCGGACAGCGTGACCCGCGCGCGCGAGTCCGGCAACACAATGTCCGCCCGGCCCAAAATCATCCGTGAGACGACCCAGTTTTTTCTGGCGCTCAAGCTCTGGTGGACGGCGCCAGACTACGAGCGTATCGCCGAGCTCGTCCTGAAAAACTTCCCCGCCCTCGTTAGTCTTGTAAGCAAGCAAGCTCTCTGTCTGTAGTCGCTGGATATTTCCGTCGTTAATCATGTCGTAGGCTCCTTGGTGTTGACTGTTACTTTTTTTTTTTTTTTCTCCATATTCACTGGCTTTAGTAGCCCTGATACTCTTTCCCATCTTCTCTCTATAGACATCTGTCTTTCTCTTTCACATATGATACCCCATTTATGTTTGCATCATGTGTGCTTTGATATTGCACTGTAGTGTAACTTCCTTCAGGTGTCTGTGTGCATATTGTTTTTCCTCCCATGCTTAATAACTTTAATTTTCAGTTGTGAATTCCTGTCACTACTATTCTGCTGTCGTGGCACTAGATCTAGATCATATTATTTGTGTCAGTAACCTTTGCCTTAAATTTTCTTCATCTTAATTTGTTTTTTTTCTTCATTTTTCGGTGTGATTTCTAGTGTGCCTATCTGTTTCAACCTTCTGTCAGAGTGAAACATCTCTCCTATTTCAACAAGCAATAAAGCCAATTTTTATAACACTACTGATTTCAATCTGAAAAATATTGGCAGGGCGGAGCCCAGTAAAAGTCTGTCGAGGGGGCATTTAAAAAATTTTTTTTTTTCAATTGCTGCTCCCCTCTTTTGCAAAAAATTCAGCTGTTAGAATGCATCAAAATTGATTTGGTCAGAATACTCAACAATGACCAGGTTTTAAAAAAAGTGACACTCAAAGCACTGTCTAGAACATTCGTTGGTTATTACTGCCATCCATGATATCTTCGTAGATCCGAGGAGCACATAACAATACATATATCAAACAATGTGCTAGGACCAATATATTTTGTTGCATGTTTATTGTCTGAAAACATTTTTGTTCCATACTTGACATTCAATTCTTGTTTTTATTCATTTCTTGTTTTTAGTTAAAAAGATTTTTTGTGCTATATTAGGAAAAAAAGTAATTATAAATTTTTCTTTACAATCCATTGTCTTATACCAAAGGACATGTTTTCTAAACTATAAAAAAATGCCTAGACCTTATTTATACCTCTTAACGTGGAATTGTGCATATTATTTTTTTTTGTCTGTGCCATTCCACCACACGATAAAGTAATGTAAATGTACATGTTTTTAAAATTATTTCCGTTCATTTTATATTTGAAGGCACATGTTAAAATGTTTAAAATCAGTGCATTTTATATTTTAAGATACATTTTGATTAAACAACACATTCATATGGTAATGCCACAATGGAATATCTCTGCTAGCTAGCCCAGTCATGATGTATAGTATGTGGAGCAACAGTCTTGTCACCTCAGGTGAATAATGTCCTTTATCAATTCTAATACACTCTAAATCTTTAGTTATTTAGAGATAAGATGACATTATACAACTGAAGTGACAAGTTATTGTCTTAGATAAGTTATTTATTGATGTTGTTTGCATGTATTCTATACCTATATTATGTATCTATAATTATTGTAAATTTTTTACAGCTTTGTCACTTTTAAAATTATGTGTCCTTTATTTGTAGTCAGCTTATTTGCATGTCTCTAGCCAGCTTTCTCTGTATCTGAGTCTTAATTCCTGTGTCATGTTCATATTTGTATACATTTTCCTCAAGAACTTGTTTAGTTTAATTAGGGCTAACCTATCTCCAAAATAATAAACCAAGGTGGTGGTACTCTCTTCATGTATTTTTATTATATGTTATTATTAATATAATTAGAAAAGAACAGTGAAACTTTCAAATATTATGTGTCTCTATTAAAGTGTATCACTTTTTAAAAATGTTTTGAATATGAAATTTTCTATATTTTTAAGCTTTTGATTAACCAGGACAGCTAAAACTGTCACCGAAATGCAGTTATTGATGACTTTTTAATAGTCCAGCAGATTTTAAACTTTTTTTGTTTTTGTTTTGTTTTCGCAGCAAGCCATAAAAAAAGACCTGGGCACCTGTGCGCGGAACATGCGTCGCAGACTGCCGGCCGCCAAGTACAAGCCGAGCGCGTCGTCTCAGGCTCAGAAGTCGGCCTGGAGCGCTGGCAGTGGAGCAGGGGCAGGTAACTCTGGCCCGGCTGGCTGCGGCAGCGCTGCTATGGACGCCGTGTCCCAAGGCCTGGACCCTGCGGCCGCGGGCTCGGCAGAATACATGAAGGCGCTGGGCATGAACCTCTCCGAGCTGGGCGTCTCCCAGCGCAACCTGGGCGACCTGGCCGTGCTGGCGGGGATAAAGCAGCGCATCGAGCAGCACCCTGCGGAGGTGTCCGACCTCGAGCGCCAGTACCTGGCCCAGTGCACCACGGAGGAACAACGCCAGGCCCTGCTCGCGTCGGGCGCGTTCGGCAACGATAGCACGGCCATGGCGGCGCTCAGTGCCTTCTACGGCCAGCTCGGGGTGGATATAGCAGCGTCGTCGGGGGCCAAGAGAGGCCAAGACTACCCCCCTGCGTCGACGTCGGGTGTCGGGGTTAGTGGTGTTGGTGTGCAGGACGGAGGGCTCGGGGAGCTGCTGGTTGTTCCCAATAAGCGTCAGCGGAGAATCTCGCAGGCCGAGGTGGAGAAGCGACTCCGCGAGGCCGAGCTGAACCACGTCTCCCAGCAAGGCCAGCACCATCTGCACCACTTTCAGCAACTGCAGCAACAACAGCAGCAGCAACATTTAGAGGTTTTACCCAAGTCTTCTGCTCATCAGGGAAACCTTGGAGTGGGTGTGTCAGATAAACACTTAGTGAAGAGAGAGCCCACTTCCCCTACAGGGGTAGAGGGATTGAAGAGCAGACAGCATCAGCAGCATAACCACCACAGCTTGCAACAACACCAACACTCTCACTCTCAGCAACAGCAGCCTCACCACCAACACCAGCCCCACCACCAGCAGCAACAACAACAGCTGACAGTCCCTAGCCCTATCAACATGTCTAGCTTTGCCGTGTCGAATGCAAATGGTATGGGCTGTATGGTATCAATACCCTCGTCGTCCACCTCATCGACCTCGGTGCCATCTTCGGCGCAGGATCAGGCGATCTACTGGGACTCACAGGCCGCCGCCTCCAACATGGCCCTCATGGGGCTGGCCACTTCGGTGGCCCCACTCATCATGGCCACACAGGCCCACTCTCAGCATCTAGGCGGCCACCACCACCATCATAATCCTCACCAAGCGCTCCCCACGACAGGGGGCCACACTGCTGCCTCGTCATCATCACACGAGGTGCCCATGAACCTGACCTACCACGAGGCTGAGAAGACGGAAACCAACTCCCCGCCCTCCCAGTCGGCGTCGAACCCACACCACCAGGCGCACCAGCGACAGATGGATGCGTCGCCCTCGATGACCGACCCCTTGCCGGACACAGCCAGCCTGGCCGCCCAGGTCGAGGTGACCACATCATCTGTCAAGTCTCCGCGGCGACGCGCGTCGTCTTCGCCAAGGTCTGGCTCCCAGCACGGAGACCCGTCCCTCTCACAGAGAGACCAGGTAATTGCTTTTGGTCTGTTACCTTTTTGTTGTTTTCCTGTTCTCAATGAGAGACCAGGTAATTGGTTTTGCTGTATTGCCTTTTTATTTATTCCCTTTTCTAATGAGAGACAAGGTAATTGGTTTTGCTTTATTACCTTTTTATTGTTTCCCTGTTCTCGATGAGAGACCAAAAAATTGGTTTTGCTGTAGCATTTTTTGTCGATTTTGTTTTTCCTTGAAAAAATACATGCTGTCAACATCCATTTAAGTGAAATAAAATGGGTTATGTCGACATTTGAAAAAATAAGGAAACAAGATCTGTCATTCTCAAATTGAACTAAATTAAAGCTTTGGCTCATTGGACCTACATCTCGTCATTTTGAATCTAGATTTAGACTGTAGCTTTAGATTCCAAATCTAGTTGATATCCGATGGTATTGGTCTAGATCTAATTTTGTGATATATCGGTACCTAGATTATAGTAGACCTGGAGGGAGGACGTGGTGCAAGTGGTAGAGCTCCTGGTTCTCAATATCGAGTTTTCCAGTTTGAAACCCACGATTGGGCAAATTTGTTGGATTTCGTCGTCTATTGGTTGGTTCAGTCGATCACCATGATGCCAGTTTGTGATCAGCTGAGCTGGAATGCCCGCACTCTGAGTGACAGCAAGTACAGGAGTCAGTCTTGGTACCTGACCGATATACATGTATAATCTAGGCTTCACCATGTGCATGAAAATGGGTAATACATATAATAAAAATACATTGTCTGTTAAGTTTCCGAAATGAAAATAAATTTATTTGTACACAGCTCAAACTGGGAGGGGGGCTTTTTTTTCTTCTTCCTTTTTTGGCTTTTTGCAATTGGTGCACCCCCGGTATCTTGTGCCGTCTGCTTACACAGGTGTGGTTTCCCCACGGCCAGGGTTTCAAGAAGGAGAACCAGGAGGTGGTCTGCCTGCCGGACCCCCTCCCCGTGCCCGTCTACTCACAGAAGATCTCGGCGGCGAGGGAGGAGGGGACCTCGATGAGGCACCGCTCGGAGATAATCCGCGAGACGGCGCGCTTCTTCCTGGGCCTGAAGTACTGGTGGTCTAGCGCCGACTACACGCGCATCTCGGAGCTTGTGGTCCAGCACTTCCCAGACCTCAAGGACGACAGTACGGGCGACGGCATGAACAACTATGTGAGTCTGGGCATTGTCATTTCTAATATATATATATATTATGTTTGTTGTTTAATTTGTCCCGAAAAGCCTTATATTCCTATTAATACTTCAACTTGATTAGGGTAGGGGGTGGGGGGAGCACTAGCTAAGATTTGAACCTTGGGCCTCTTGTTTGTCAGTCCAGAGCACATACTGAGTGAACTGCGCGATTGCAAAATGTTAAAGGAAAAATATATAATTGCCAAGTTACATATAAAATAGAAATCATCTGTAGAATCTGCAAGATAATTTTTCTGTATAACATCCAAGGATGATCCTTGAAAAAGGTGCTTTAAAAAATATTTAAATGTATTTGTAGATTGTAAAGCGCTTTGAGCTTCTTTTAGAGAAAGCGCTATATGAATAATTTATTTTTACTATTATTATTATTATTATTATCATTATGTATTGATCTCCACAGAGGCGTATCCAGCGAGACCTGTCGATGTGTGCCCGCAACCTTCGCCGGAGTAAGAAGCCCAGGAAGATGCGGGAACTCTCCTCCTCGGACCTTGCGAACGCCATGATCGTGGCGGGTGAAGACAGCAACCAGCACCACCCTGGCTCCGTGTCGGAGAACAGGAAACGACCCACGAGACCGAAAGGCACGCTGTACGGGGCCGCGGCAGAGCGGAAAGCCAAGAGACAGGCGGGCGGAGGTGTCTCGCGCTCCAAGAAAGCGAAATCCCAGCATTCGCGCTCCAAGAAGGCGAAATCCCAGCATGCAGCAGCTGTGGTGCAGGACGCAGGCCTCGACCCCTCGGGGTCGTCAACAGCCATGCACTCGCCTGTGGTCGGATCGGACGCAGGGGCGGTCGGGGTCACGGAGGACATGACTGCGGCGGCCGCCCTGATGCAGCAGCAGTTCATGCAGCAGTCGTCTCCCATGTCTGGGGCGCAGGGCTACAGCCTGTCTGGCTCGCAGCACCCGAGCGCCCACCTGCTGCCCACGGCACACCTGATGCCCTCCCTGCACACACACCCGGCACTGCACGGGCAGCATCTCTCACAGGTGAGCCCGCTCACACTCTCTTAACATCCTCCCATTACGCTTCCATCATGCCACACACAACACACATTGTTTGCATTGTTATGTTACTGGTTACTTGTATCCGTCGCCGTGTTCGTCGATAGGATCTCCAGCAGACATCACAACAGCACGCCATTTGTTCCTGTCCCTACTCCGCAGACTTATTTTGTGTAAACTTAGCCCTTTGAGAGAACACATATTTAAGACGTTCTTGCCATTTACAGATTTTTTAATCTAGACCAATGGATGGACTATGGGTAGTAGATCTGTGACACCAAGAGTAGAAAGCTTGGCTCAAGCCTGTGATAGAAAACCAGATCTTGCATGGAACCATTTGTTAAAAACTGTGCTGAAGATTGGGCTGGAATGGAAAATTCTATAAGTATGTCAGAATGGAAGCAAGATAAAAATTTTGATTAAAATGAAGGGCTCATGAGATAAAACATTTCAGATGCCATGGCAGGTATAGATAACAGAAGCTGTGGTGTGTTTTTTTTTTGGCCAGTGGGGGAAATAATGGACATGAGTGTCAAAAGTAAACACCTTTCCAGTAATAAAAAACAAAGTTTCCTAAACACATAATGGATACTGCTCTCTCATGTTCTCACCTCACTAAATCTAGATTGGTCACTGTTTGATGCCATTTTCCTTTTTGCTTACCGTATTTATTTATTCCATTTTTTGTTTTATATTTATAAACAGATGAGTGCTTCGCTTCTACAAGACGGAACCAACATAAGCGTGGAAGAAGCTCACTCAGCCAAGCGTCTCGTGAAGGAAGAACCTGGGGGCACTGAGGGCTTGGAACACACTCACTCAGGTCAGACATTAAGTAAAATACTTAAATATAAGCATTATTTTCACAGGGTTGTGTTAATATAACATTTATGTTTGGTTTTGTAAAGCCTTGGGCATGGTTTATCTTTATCCATTTTGCAAATTCATTGGGTTTTCCAAGTGCTTTTACATGTTAAGTTTTTCAAAGAAAAATTAACACAATAACCTAGTCATTTTTTGCATGATGTGTTTTTTAAGCTTATTGTTTGTAGGTTGATGTACCTGCATCTTTTACCAGATAATTTTTTAATGCTTTTACATTAAGCATAACTTTTGACTGAAAAACTTTGCAAAACAACCAAGCCTCTTTCACAGGCACACTTTTCTCAGGCTTATATTCTCACTTTTCATTAGTTTTCACACACAAATTGATTGGATTTTCCTGATTTACACGTAAAATTGTGTATAATTAGTTTAGAATTAAAACACATCAATTTTGTTTCTATTTATTTCAAAGCCAAGGGGTTAGTCCAATGCCTGCATCCATTCCATATTGTTTTCCCAACGTGAACAAATTGCCGTTGTTTGATGCAGGTATGAAGGCCAACATGGTGGCCCCCATGCAGCGCCCGATGTCCCCGACGATAGGCCTGGACGCGGTCGGACAGTCGAGCGCAGCGGCAGAACTGGCCAAGCAGAGGGTGCTCCGAGACATGGAGGAAGCAGGTCGGTTGAGTTGGGGTGAAGCTTTGCTTGGTGAATATATGTATTATGTATGTCGAAATGTCAAAAATAGTCAGTGTTGGGACATGCTCTAGGGGCAAACAGTGTCATGAGTATATCAAGAAATCAAGAAAGGAGCTTCAGGAGAAATAAGGGATGGTTATTGTGAACAAACAATAAAAGTCATCCTAGCCTTATCTTTGTCTGTCTGTCTCTCTTTCTCCCTCTCTCTCTCTGAGAACAACACACGGTTCTATCCGCCTTCCTCTGTGAATCTGAAGTAAAATACTTTAAAATTAAGTAAAATTTCCAACCACCTTGAGCTATCCTGCTGATTGCCTCACAAAAATCGTTGTGCCCCCCCCCAGACAAACTGAGTCAGGCCCAGGTCCACCCGGCCAGCACGCTCAAGGTCTACGTGGATCCAGACCACGGCAGCGACTTGCAGGAACGCTTCTCAGCTCTCTGGAGGAAGGGAAA
Source organism: Elysia chlorotica (assembly GCA_003991915.1). Lineage (NCBI taxonomy): Eukaryota > Metazoa > Mollusca > Gastropoda > Plakobranchidae > Elysia > Elysia chlorotica. The sequence goes on along the minus strand of RQTK01000045.1, from coordinate 669,531 downwards.
GTTCTTCGATGCCTCCCTCGGTGTGGCCAACAAAAAGCTGCATGTGAGTTTACCGACTTTACCCGCCTGGTCTACAGACAACAAGAGGCTGTGACACATTTTGAATCTAGCTTAACATTGATGCTAACTTCTCGTAAATTATGGATTTTTAGTAAAAAATACATTCACAAGGTACATTGTTCTATTGTATTTTATTTATTAAAGTCCTGCTAAACTTAAAAAAGAAAGTTCTTTAAAAAAAAAAAGGTGACTCAATTTGCTATTATCAGCTCAAGACCAACAGATGGTGAAATAAACAGAGAGACAACAAAAAAATGCAATTGGCATGGACAGAATAGAAACCTGCACTTTTTTTTTCTTTTTGCCACAGAAAAATCAAATTAGCCTGGGGTGAAAATATATTTTACAAGACTAGTTAAATTAAGGCAAAAGGGCAATAAGAAAACCTCAACCAACGAATGAAGTTGGGAGACACCCACAATTAACTTGTAAATCTTGAAAGCTCTATATAAATGAACTGTTTAGTATTAGTAGTATTATTAGTACTATTATTATGAATTTTTAATTCCAGGTTCACAAACTAGTGTTGTTGGCGATGAGTCCCTATCTACAGGAGACTTTCAAGAATGCAGATCCGCGCTCACAGCTGGAGGTAAATCTTCCGTCTGATACGACCTATGAGACGGCCAAGGCTTTCCTCAAGTACATCTACGAAGGCGTTCTAGAGGTGAGGATACTGGTATATTTTGTGCACCTAGATCTAGCCATTCATGCCATGTGGCCAAGGCCTTCCTCAAATACATCTACGAAGGCGTTCTAGAGGTGAGGATACTGGTATATTTTGTGCTCCTAGATCTAGCCATTCATGCCATGTGGCCAAGGCCTTCCTCAAATACATCTACGAAGGCGTTCTAGAGGTAAGGATACTGGTATATTTTGTGCTCCTAGATCTAGCCATTCATGCCTTGGCCACATGACATGAATGGCTAGATCTAGGTGCACAAAATATACCAGTATCCTCACCTCTAGAACGCCTTCGTAGATGTACTTGAGGAAGGCCTTGGCCACATGGCATGAATGGCTAGATCTAGGTGCACAAAATATACCAGTATCCTCACCTCTAGCTAGCCATTCATGTCATGTGGCCAAGGCCTTCCTCGAGTACTTCTATATACAATTTTGTAGAATGTGACAAAAGTTTGGATTAGATTGTGTCCCCCACCTGTTGCTAGAGATGCATAATTATCCATTTATGATGTGCGATGTTTTGTAACATTAGTGACCATCTTTAAAGATCCTTTACTGCTCTCTTTGCCACTGTTTCTTAACCTATGTTGAGCCATTTTGTTAGTTCCTCCGTTTTTTTGCTCTCATGTTTTTTCTCCTGCTGCCTTTCTCTTGGTTCATTCCAGCAGTCATAAGTGAGTGAGTGAAATCATTCCTTATCTTCCTACGTCAGCTGTCGTGTGATGTGTAAGTTAAGCATCAATCATAATAATAAGTCATCAGTACATTCATTTTATTTGTCTCGCTGACCTCCAGGTGGACACATCGTCTGTGCGGTCCCTCCATAAGATCGCTACGATGCTGCAGATGAACAAACTGGCCCAGTATTGTCAGAATTTTGCTCAGCAGCTGCAGGAAGAGACTGAACAGGTACAAATAGTTAAATACATGACTTTTCCTTGTTTTTTTTATATTACTGTTGTGATTATTAAAATTATTATTATCATTATTTTTAGCATTATTATTACTATTATTATTATTATTAATATTATTATTATTATTATTATTATTATTTTATGATTATTAAAATTATTATTATCATAATTTTTAGTATTATTATTATTATTATTATTATTATTATTATTATTATTACTATTATTATTATTATTAAAAACCTTTCTATCAAATTTCCCCCCAAGGCCCTGCAGAGGCTTGGCGAGACGACTGCCATGACGTCAGACTTACAGCGGGCCACGGCGCGGTACGTCACGGAGGAACACCTTCACTTCAAGGCGGGCTACCTGGCCGAGGCTCAGCAGCAGGCGGAGGCAGGGGGGACCACCCAGCCCCACTTCCTGCACCAGGACGCCCTGGCCCAGCACCGCGCCCTCGTCGCAGCGTCCTCCCCAACGCCCGCCTCTCACCACGTGTCACAGCACCACCATCACCACCAGAACGCCGGGTCCTCGTCATCGGAACTTCTCCTGGCGTCTGCCGGCAGCACCTCGGCCCAAGACCTGGCCACGCAGCATCTGATCCAGGCGGCCCTGGCACGCCACCAGGCCGGCTCTCCGTCAGGCCAGGCAGTGCCGGTGTACCAGCAGCAGGAGGCCGTGCCGGTCTCGGACAATAACTCTGCCCTGCTGCAGCGGCTTACCTCCCCTGCCCTGGCTGCCTACTGGCAGGCACACACGCTTTCCGAGCTGATGTCACGGGGCGGCGTGACCTCTGACCCATCGAGCCAGACGTCAGCTTCGGAGCTGGCAGCCATAGCTGCTGCTGCTGCCGCGGCAACGACAACTTCGTCTTCTACTCTGCCAGCACTGTCATCCTCATCTTCATCGTCCTCGGAAGATCAGCGCCACTTAGGGAAAGGGGGAGGGAGGGTGGGCGGGATTCACCCATCCCACCACCACCATCAACATCATCACCACCACCAATATCAACAACATCACCACCACCACCAACAACAACAAACTCACCATCAGCAACAGCATCAGCACAAGGAGAGCCAGCAGTGGGCACAGCACCCTGAGGACGCGAGCCAGCACCACCACCATCACGGCACGATGCTGCCAGAGACTTGCCTGCCCGGAGATCTGAGCAGGGGCAACTCCTAGCTGCTATGACTTCTCAAGTAGTAGGATTTGTTGCTTTAGTCTGCTGTTTGGGTTTTATAACGCAGTTGTGTTGTTAAGAACTATGACTAGGAGGAAGTCTATGCTGCAATTTCTACCTAAGTAGAATTACATTTTTGCTGCTTTAGTCTGCTGTTCGAATTCATCACACAGTTAGAAAGATATGGGATACCTCAAGCTGTGACTTCTCCAGTAGAATTCTGTTACTTTCGTCTGCTGTTTGAATTTATCACACAGTGATTTCTTAGTGACGTCAACTAGTTTAAGAGATTTTAAGAGATAGGGGAGCTAAGTCAGGAGAACTACCTAAAACTGCTCCCATAGTAGAATTCTAATGCTTCTGTCCGCTTTTTGGATTGACAACACAGTTGTTGTTTTGTCAGGGACCTCGGCTAGTTGGTGAGCTGCTCAAGCTATATATTTAATTCAGTGCTTGGTTAAAAGCTTCACCAGAGGGTGATGCAGACAATGCATAATTGGTGACCAGGAGCTGACAACTCTTGGTGGCTGAAGCTTATGGTTTAGAATTCTGTTGCTTATGTCTGCTGCTTGTATGGACTAGGCAGTTGCTGTTTTGTTGTTAACCTTAGCCAGTTGGAGACAGAGGGGCTCTTAGTGAGTGCAACTCATAGGGACGACTGCTCCCTTAGAATTTTGTTGCCTTAGTCCGTTGTATAGATTTTAAAAATGTGACAGGAAAAGATCTGGTTTAGTTAAAAAATTTGAAAGATTTAGAAAGCTCAGGCTGGTGCAGTGGCCTCTGTATTCTATGAATGAACACTGTTCTTCGACCAATATCCGATTGTAATGGGTAATTCTTCAGTAAATTATGTTTCCTTAACAGGTGTGTATTTTTTTTTTTCAAAAACTTGTTAAAATCTTGTACTTTATATCTTAACCCAGGGTAGCCACATTTCATTAGAGTGAAAACTCCTCTCTCTCTTACATACAAAAATATGTCCGTCAAAGAGTTGTCGTTATCTTTGACGGGGCCTTGAGCTGTTCTGGTGTTCGAGATTTCCCCCAAATGGTGAAATGATCACAGAGTGGGGCATACAACATTAATCTCATAAATTTATAAACGGTTAACTCACAAAAAAATCTTGTTGAATCGTTACGTTACAGAGCTATATTTATGAAAATATGTCTTTATAGCCTCAATTTGTCTTATCATTGGAAAATCTTGTGATAGATATATAATTATGTCAGCCGTGGTTTGTAAACACGGTACTGATTGTACATAAGTATATTGTTTTCTTTTCTTTTGTTTGTTTATACTTTGACTCATTCAATCAATCACCTTTATGTTGCCTATAAATTCATTTATTTTCACAGTCACACTTCATTTTATTCATCATTTTTCTGTTGCTCCACCTGATATGTGCATCGTTGTTTTTTATAGTTTGAAACTTTTAAAGTCTTGTGCTATCAACTTTTGATCTTGCCTTATTGTGACATACATACATTGTATTATTAATATTATTACTATTGTTATCATTATAATTCATCCAAAGCTACCACACGTCTCATCTTATTCTAATTCAAGGTAATATTGTTTTAAATTTGTAGAATCACTATGATACAGTGGCTTTTAAGATCTGACGCTCCCCCTCTCACATTCATTATTTCTTTTGTTTTTTGACAATGTAATAATTTGTGACAATTTTATGATGAAAATTGTTCTTTCAGTCTGTTTGAAAGGCTCCGGGTATGGTCTGTGTGTAATATATTAAATTTTATAAAAACTGCAGGCTGGGAAAGATGTGACAATCGGAGGTATGAAAGCATTCTTTGTCTTCTTTTTCTTCATCTGCCCATGAACTTTTGCTGCTTGATATGGATGGACTCTGTGGTTGTGATGATGATTCAGGGTACATGGGTACATGTGGTTCTGTCTGAGGGAAATAAAGTGTGTAGGCTGGTAGTAGTATTGTATGGCTACATCTCCATATTTAGCCTTTCGATCCTAGATGATATCCTGTTATTGGCAGCCCAAACTGTTATCATATTATCCCTCAATTTTGTGCTAATTCAGAGAAGTACCATATGATCATCCAGGACTTCCATCACATGGGCCTTGCTGAGTAGAAGCAATTCTTACAACCAGGGAAACAATAGGAACACAGGGTGAAAGTGAGGCTTTCTAGCTGTAGAATTAGCACAGTGTGGGAGACACATATTATTGTAATAGCGGGGCCGATGAAAACAACCCAAAGCCACTTTTATACTCACTCTTGAAGGATCTATGGTAAATATATTCACATAAATGTTTCACTGTTCAGGTTATTATGTGTAGCACATCAGCAGCTAAGGCACATGAATTTAGATTCAAGATACAACACATATACTCATGATGAGAAAAAAGAAACAGAAGGCTGAAGCAAAGCAACTATAGGTTTTTGTATTCGTAGCCAAAGAGTCGGTTTAAACTATGACCATTTCAATCACACCTTGATGCCAGTGCAATAGCGTTTTTAGATTGGCCGAAATGGTTTTGATGCTGGTTATATCCTGACCAAGCTTGGGTGGAACAAGCACACAAAAAAATATTTTTGCTACACCTTGATTGTATTATTATGACAGTCTGTCATATGATCTCTTAGAATATTTATTTTATTGTCATTTTTCTTTTTTGTTCTTTGAGGTCAAAATCCTTCATAGCATTGTTTATTTTTAAATTCTGCTTTTGACAGAGTTTGAAAGCAGTGGATGTAATCTTAGGATTCTGTTTTATTTAAAATTCTGAGCAGTGTCGGCACTGAATTGTCTTTACTTAAAAGTAAGGTAAGTGTCTTGATCTTTTTAGGAGTTTTTTGCTGCTACAATTTTAATTTGATGTTACAACTCTTTAAACTAGTGCAGTTGGAAGTAGTGTATTTTATTTTTGGTGTTTTTTTTTTGGTTTCTGTCCTTGATAATTATAAGTTTTGAAAACTAGATTCCTGTTGCATTTTCCTTAGTGTGTTCTGATTTTGCTGTGTTTGTATAGAGGTTGAGTAAAGAATACAGCTTATTTCCATTTGTTGGAATATTTTTAATATTTACTTTGTAGGTTGGTAATTCAAAGCTTGGTTAATGTAGCTGAAATACTGTGAATCTTTTTTCCCCCTAAAATGTTGTAGCTTTTGCTTAACTCGCAATAAAATTCGTGATGTGCAGATCATTTTTCACAAGGGTAAATTTTTTCTTTATCTGTCTTGCGTTATGGGCATGCTTGCGTTATGGGCATGCATATTCACTCAAAAGCATAAAGTTGTGCTTGTCGTTGACTCTTATATTGTATCACAGAAACCTCTGTTCACAGAAATATAGACTTGGCCTAACCTTTTCATATAATGGCACTATTTGGGGGAATTTTCAAAAATGTATGCATGATAAAAGCTTTATTTTTCATTATTTCAAAATTTAATGTGAGCAAATTAGTACAAAGAGATGCTAGGGCAAGAGCATATCAATTTGCACAGCATGTGTGCTGTGTGGTGGGAAAAAGTTAACAAATTCAGGTTAGAGTTGATGGTTGTGTCTCTCCGGGGGTCTTTGTCACCTCAGTGTAAAAATCTGCTCTGCGAGAGGTTTGAAAATATTTATCTAAATCATTCTCTTCTCGCCTACCCAGAGAACTGACTGGGTTTTTATAATGATCATTATCCGAGACTGTTGGGAACTAAAAGGAATATTCTTAATGTATTTAAGTTGCCTTAGTTAGGAAACCCGTTTTTCTTGCCTGCAAGGAAACAGGATGTTAGGCAGAGACCACGGCATAATGTCTAAAAACATGTCCAGCTTACAAAGGATAACATGAGTAGGTCGCAGATTCAAAAGGAACTGTGCCTATCTCTGTACTTCTAGTTCTATATCCCAAACCTGTCCATCATTAATCAATTGTGAGGCATACAGGTGAATCAGGCACTCGTGGCTAGAGCCCCTGGTCTTTGAAAAAATACTCTATATTGATCTTTTTTAGTTTTGAATAAAAAGAAGTATCTCTTGTTGTAGAAATAATATAGTTGGTATCATCCCTATTTTCTTCAATTTCGTCTTAGAGTAAATTTTATGTATAGAAATATACAAGAATTACTTGTAAAGTCCAAATTTTAACATGTGCCTGATTCTCCGTGGTTGGTTCCTATTTTATATTTCTTGCCTGCATTATACAGACCGATGTGAGTGATTATGGTGCCATGTACTACATTATCATCAACATGCAATCTTGTTTGGTCCTTTGCTGAATTTCACTGAATATGCCGTCTTTGTTATTATGAAAAAAAGAAAAAAAATCTAACCATTTCTTTGTATTTGTTGTTAATTTTGGTTGCTCATCATGTTGAGCTAGTTGTGATATTTTCTGTGCAAGGTAACGCAGAAATTGGATTTAGCTTATAATGTATAAACAGTTGTTAAATGCTTATTTAAAACGGGACGGTATCAAAAACCTACTCAATTACCCATTACAATAATAATTGTAACAATTTTAGTGAGATGGTGAATTTTCAAATATAATTTGAAGAGAGCGCTAGCGATAGTTTTGGATTATCAGCTTTCTCTCTTGTTTCTTTTATTTTTACCCTCATGGAGGATACATTTTTGTAGATAATTTAAATACCACATCCAATTCAAATCAATTTTTCGTGTTGAGGAATTTGAAATAGTCATTTTTATTTCACAATTGATTATTCAACTAAGTTGAATTTTTTAAATATACTACTGATATGTAACTTAATCGTAGAAGGTTACTTTGGTTTGTTTTTTGCTTATTTAAGCTTTCAAATTTTAAGTAACAAGCAGATTACTAGTAAGTTGAAAAGACAAATCACGTCACTGTTCCTTTTTTTAAATGTTATTAGTTGTGTTAGCCTGCTCGGATTTCTATGACATTTGGTGAATACGAATCCGGGTGGGTGGGGAAAGAAGTGCCAAGCTCTCTATGTCAACTTTTCATTTCTATGGACTGATCAATGAATGCCGTTACATTTAATTATGATTTATCTCATGTGAATTTGAATTTGAAGATTTGAACCGCGAGGGCCTGGAGCTTCATATACAATGTAGACGAGTTACCCACTCCGCCACCGTGTTTCTGTGGCCTCCCAAGTTTTATGTGCTACCTCAATAATTATCTGTCATAAAGTCTGTGTCTGACTGACCGTGTGTCTGCCTGTCCAGATGTCAGGTTTCTGGTGCTGCCATTTCTGCTGATGATGATGATGCCAAGCTGTGTTTTGTACATTGTACCATAATTTATTCTCTTGCGTTGAAACGTGTTACTTTCAGTTTAAGTTGTGAGCGGAAAACTAGAAGGAAGGGTTTGAGAAAAAAAAGCAAACGAGCCTTGCTTTTGGTTGTCTTTCTCTCTCTTTGTTATTATTATATTTGAAAAATATTTCTTGGTATGATTTTATTTCTTGACCAGCATAATTATTACAATTTTGCCAAGTATGTTGTGGTTAAATAGAAATGCATATTATCCAGTCTTGAATGTTGAAAGCAAACGCACATCATTTTTCTTACTTTGCTATGATCCCTTTCTTTCCATGCTCTGAGAATAATATTAATTATTATATACTGAGAGACCAGTCAGACGAGTTGTTCATATTTCCAAGGTTTTCAATATTGGAAGCTTAACAGTTGAATTACTCACACTAAGAAATGACAATTTTTAAGTACTAACTACTTGTAAAGAAAAGAACATTTTATATGGTGAAAAATCTCCCTCTCCCTTCCTGAAAAACAGAAAAAGAAAGACTCTATGACAGCTGTCTAGATTTAATTAAGTAATGTGTTTAAAACAAACTTTTTTTTTTCTTTAAAATTTACTAGTGCTAGGATAATACATGGAATTGATTTATTCCAAATGTTTAAAACGGTAGGTTGTCCAACAAATTCGACCAGTTCATTTGACCTTGTGGCTAAACTGGTTTGTTGTTTGTTACCAAAACAAGCTGTTAGTGCTACTGTTAGCACTGATAAGAAGAGTTGAATGTTTTTCCTACAAAAAATTGTTTTGATTCTTTCGAACTGGAGACAACATAAACATTTGTCTTGGAGAGGGAACTAGCAAATGCTATAGCTGTGCTCTACAACCCACAGTGTGTGACTGACTGGTCTGTGTGTGAGGCTTTGTACAGTGGAGCCGCTTAAAATAAACATGTACGGGACAGCCTTAAAAGTTTGCTTTTTTTATTACAAGTTTATACTGTATGAGGAGCGACAAAAAATTTTAAAAACTTGAAAAGCGTAAGAGGGATGGGGAAGTTGTGCTTTGGGCTTAGTTTATAGAAAGCCATCTGAGTTGGTTGCTTAACGTCCAACGTCAGCACTGCATAGGCAATATTGTGAATGGATCCCAAAACTAATGTCTGACAATCAATTGCTTTTTACGCCGAGACGGGTGCCTCCAGAGAGTCATAGTATAAATCTAAATCAAGGGCTGATGTAGTCTGTAGAAGAGCCCCTCTCAAACAATCTTACTTTACAGTGACTTTGATGTCCATGGCCTGTCAGGCAAAAAGCCCTAGTATATATATCTATAACAGTTAACGGCCAATAGAGTTAAATCTAAAGCGGGTTCCACTGTATTGCACTGGTCTCCTGGTCGTGGTTGATGTTATTACTCTGGTGTGAGAGGATTGATAGTTCAGTTTTAACCAGATTTCCTTTATTATTGATAATAATAATTCTACTTGTGAAACAGAACATAGTTTGTGTCCTGACATGCCCTTTGTTTATATACATAGTACTTTTGAATTTGATCTACAATACATGATTTCTATTTTCATTATTATTATTTTTTCTTCTTATTATTACTATTATCATTATGATTTAGTTTTTTTTTTCTTCTTTTCGGTTGTTTTTTGTTGATCTTTTGTTTGATTTTAGCCATGCTGACCATTTTGTGAGCTGTCTCAGTTAGGACACGATGCATGAGATGGTCTTGTCTACTTGTATACGTACAAAAATAAATTAAATGTAAGGGAAGTGGAACGTGTTGCTTTATTTTGTTCCTCTGGTTTCTACTTCATGGCCTGCACGCAATATAATCTACATAGTGTTGACGTTTGGCGTTAAGCAACTCAACTCTCTACCGCTTCTTTTCTTACAACAGTTTCTGTCGTTTCTCGATCTCTTCTGTCCTCTTCCTATTTATTCTTAGTTTCTACTATCTTTCCAATCCCTCCCTCTCTCTCTCTCTCTGCCCCCTCCCCGCTCTTCTCCTCTGCCCATCTCCCCAGGAACTACATATATTAAACTCCATCTAAATTTATCTTTCGATTTTCAACTTGGTACTTCAGTTGATACGTCATCGTTTTGTTGTTATTGTTTGTTTTTGTTTTTAAACTCTTAACACCTTCCTCCTCCAATTCTCTGTCTCTGTCTCTCTCTTCCCCCATCTTTCTCTATCTCACCCTCTATATATATTTATCTTTCTCTTCTTTTTCGAAGGCAATTGAAGCTTCTACTTTTATCTATGTCACTGTCACAATGTTTGTGCGACAGTTTGACAAAGTAGGTGTAGTACACTATAGCCTATCGGTACGCCTAGATGTGTAGGGCCTATAGTCAAAGCGCCTTTTCCTCTCTGGCTAATGTATTATCGTTGTTATATCTAGTCGACGGAAAATCTGTCTCATACTATATATGTTCCCACCTGGAGTCCTATGTGGAAAAAAGCCCCATAAATTTTCACTTGTTGGTACACAAAGACAGAGTGTGTATACCGGGATTTATGTCTAGGCCGGTTTAGTTATATTTATACTGACACCAATCCAACCGGTAGTGGGCAAAATGCAAAAAAAAAAAAAAAGAGGAAAATAGTTACATTGCGTGCGATCAGGCTTCGAACCTGGGACCTCCCGAATAGTATCCCAGCACTCTACCGTGTATTCCAGCTACTTCCAATCCTCTCCATTGCACAGGCAATCAATCAGAAGAATGTCACATTTTAATCTCTAGAGGGGAAGAAAACATCTCTCGCCTCTCTTACTCTCTCTCTCTCTCTCTCTTTCCCACGCTTACTATCTCTCTTTCTTCCTCCTTTCTCACTCTCTGTTTCTCTCTCTCTCTCTCTCTCTCTCTCTCTCTCTCTCTCTCTCTCTTTCTCTTTCCCACTATCACTATCTTTGTTTCTCTCTCTCATTCTCTCTCTCTCCTCTCTCTCTCGCCCACCTTTTTTTTAATATCTTCAAGGCCCATGTACGATAGCGAGTCCTAATATTGAAAATCAAGAAATGTCACGTGCTGCCACACAGAGAAAGGGTACTAGGTAGCATGAAACTTGAGCGACTGCGGAAAAGATAACGTACAACCGTGGTGGTGCAGGTTGTTAGCATCACATCATTGTCATGTAGTTCAAACTACCTACTTGCTGAGTCACCGTGTAAGTGTAGTGTAACACTAGACACTACAGTTTGCTCCAATGTTTTTTCTTTAAGTTTAAGTAATCTTAGTGTAGTGTTCGCATGAATAATGTATCGGTATGGATAAAGGGCGATGTCAGTTCTAGGCGGTCATGAAAGGACACAACATATTATTGGTTGAGTTGAGTTGAGCTGAGTTGGTTTCAACGTCAAACATCAGCACTATATAGGCTATATTGTGGACGGGCCCCAAGACGGACGTCTGACAATTGTATGTGCTGCCACACACGAGACAGGGCGGGGATACCGTGACTCCTGTCTCAGTCGGTCACATTATACTGTCACCGACCCAACCAGTAGGGACCGCAACAGCCAGGATTCGAACTCGGGACCTTTTGCGCCGGAAGCCGATGTTCTACTTCTGGAGCACCGCGCCCCACAACTTGGTTGGGTAAGTGAGTGGGTTGGTGTCTTTAATGTCCATCGTCAGCAGCAAGTCTATATGGCGGACGGGTCCCAAGACAATTTTACGTGCTGCCACGCAGAGACAGTGCGGGGATGCTAGGACTCATGTATCAGCCGGTCATTTTTTACGAACACCGACTCAACCGGAAGAGGACAAAATCGGCCAAATACATTTTCGTCTGATAATAAGTTTTGATTCGTACACCTCCCGATTAGGAGGCCAACGCTCTACCACTTGCGCCATCCAAACTTCGCATCCACTAGGTTTTGATCTTCAGACGTCAAGCTCTGTAGGCCTGTTGAGCTCTACCGACTGCGCTATCTGACGCTTATTCCACTGTTTTTGTAGTGCACGTGTGATCGGGTGAGTATACTAAAAGCGAGTGTGAGAGAGATTGAGAGGGAGAGAGAGAGAGAGAGAGAGAGAGAGAGAGAGAGAGAGAGAGAGAGAGAGAGAGAGAGAGAGGGAGAGAAGAATGATAGTTTTACCATAACTATAATATTTCGAATGGGACTTTATCTTCTATTTTTATCTGTCAGCTGATCATCTTCCGTTCTTTAGGATAGGAGACATTATAACTTATCAAAGATAACTTGAGTGTTATGATTTATGATAATCTATCGATTGAAATGTTAAGTGCTATCCTATGAAACTCTTGATATTTGTACGTCATAAATTCTGACAAGTAGGACAAGTAACAATGTTAGTGCAACAAGATCTGTGCGGCGTGGTAGCCCTGGCGTAGAACATCGGCTTCCGACGCAGGAGGTCCAAGGTTCGAGCCCCGCTTTGCCGACTTTATCCCCTACTGGTTGGGTCGGTGTCAGTTTAATGTGACCAACTGAGACAAAGTCATGGCATGCCCGTATTATCCTGTGTAAACTTTTCAGATGCTAATCATGGGGCTCATCCACAATACATCATATATAGTGCTTGGCCCCTTAACTCATTGTTGGAATAGCGATTGGAGAACCCTTGGGGAGGTAGGGCTTCCGACTGTCATCAGAAACAATCAATCCTTTTCAGTATTGAGTTTGACTTGGTCATCTTTGGGCCCACACGAACACCCCATCGCTAAGGGGCGTGGTTAATAAGGGGGTGTGGTTAATAAGAAGGCGTGGTTAAATGATCATTTATCGTCGCGTGGATCGCAAAGGGCGAACTGGGTCAAGTGGCAGGCGAGAGCGTTGATCTCCAGATCGGAAGGTTCGTGGGTCGAAACCCACAGTCGGTCAAAAATTCATTTGTCCATTTTCGTACCCTAGGCCTACTGGTTGGGTCTCAGTACAATTAGACTGGCTGAGACAGGAGTCTAGGTCTCCCCGCCCTGTCTCGTGTGAGACACCGCAATCCCCTGGACAAGTATGCTACATGTATTTGGAAACTGTTGTTGATGATGGACGTTTAGAAACAAAGAAGTTTGCTACGCTCGCCAATGTCTATGGCCACACGTAGACCTAGGTTGTCGATCATAACATAATTATAGTTCTGTGTTCATGGGGTTTCCCGAAGCGTCTAACTCTAAGCTTAGATCTAGGCTGTCGATGTTGAACAAACCGCGGTTTTTGAGGCATAATGCAAAGGTTTAAAGAGAGCAGTTGCAATGTTTCGCCTCTAGATCTAGACCCGAGAAATCAGCAGCTGACGAAGATGGTTGACCCACAGAACTTTAAAAGACAGCTGGTATCCATGTGCCGGTAAGTAATGACGCGGGCATGCGATTGAACAGATAGCGAACTTGGAGTCGAAAGGTCTACGTTATGAAGTCTTGTGACAGAGTTCGGCCTGCATTTACTTCAATCTCCTTCATAGCCATGACGCGAACAGCTGATAAGCTGCAGAGACGTGTGTTTGTGTGTGGACTGAAATGCTCTAGTCTTTCTTATAGAGGCCACGTTTTTCAGAACGTCATTGCAGAACTAGGTAACGTACATGTGTTAGCGCTATAATAATTATACATGTATTAGGCCTACAACTATTATGCTATTGTTTGCTTAACATTAAAGCGGAGATCGTAAAACAATTCAGTTTTATAGTACATAGGCCTATATTATTGGAAACTCCAAGACGGATCTAGATCAATCTCCGTACTTTTCAAGTCAGAAGAAAGACCCTGTGTTAAGTTAAAAAACTAAAAACAAAATTTTTCCCCAAACGTTCAAGTTGGACATTCTATTTCTAAAGTTTATAACAAGCCTTAGAAGATAAGGATTTGAACAGAGTCAGTTTAGACATGTAACTCTGATGTAAAGTAACAAGCTTCGCAAACAGATTAAAATCGAGTTGCACAGAAAGATAGATCTACATAGATATCTATACTTATAGACAAAAAGTTATAAGAAGCAATCACGAGGCAACACTCATAGAGGATATTGGTCTGCCAAGGGAAATAACTAAAAACAAAAATTGTTTGCAGTCAGCTTTGTGTACATACGGTAATGGGCGGTTTGATGTATAAAAATATCGATGTTAAAAACAAAACAAAACAAAGGCAAACATAGTACATGTACATAGTAGGTCTACGTGTTCGTACGTTTGGCCCCGACACAACGGTCACCAATTCGGAGCTTATGGGATGGAAAACAAAGGCGAGCTCGAAAACAAAACGTGGTGGTATGCGCTATCCTTTGTGAATGACATGAACATCTGCATTACAGTAGGTCTACAGGTAACTATACTTGCACTCACAAGTTAAAGTGAGGCTGAAAACAAAGCAAAACAAAACAAAACAAAACAACCCCCCCCCCACACACACACAAAGCCACAGCCTGACTTGTTAGACTGTGAATAAAGTCTATTACAAAAGTCAATTTTTATTTAAAAGCGAAACCTGTCGCATGTTTACTTTTAAGTTGTGCGCTGTTTTGTTGTGGGTGTTTTTTTGTTTTAAAAAATCTTTTTGTAAACCCTTTCCACAAACATTGTTAGGCTCGTCTTGCTCCACATGTCCTCTAGCACTAGCAGTATTGGCATATTGCTGTACATTTGGTGTTGCTGTTGTTGTTGTTGTCGTTGTTTGGCCTTATTAGATGTATGTACCAAATAAAACATTTTAGGGAACGTATAAATGCATAGGCTACTCATGGAAATCAAACTATCCTTAGGATAAGAAGATGCATAAAGACAGATGGAGAAAAGAAGACAAAGAAAGATGGAGATAGACAAATATATATAGGTGCATAATTAGGTGCTTTAAAAATAAGTTCGTATAATGTCTGTGAATAACATTTACTACTACTACTACTACTACTACTACTACTACTACTACTACTACTACTACTACTACTACTACTACTACTACTACTACTACTACTACTACTACTACTACTACTACTACTACTACTACTACTACTACTACTACTACTACTACTACTACTACTACTACTACTACTACTACTACTACTACTACTACTACTACTACTACTACTACTACTACTACTACTACTACTAGGCCTACTACTACTACTACCACTACTACTAGGCTACTACAACTACTACTACTACGACTAATACTACTACTACTACTGCTGCTGCTGCTACTACTACTACTACTGCTACTACTACTACTACTACTACTACTACTACTACTACTACTACTACTACTACTACTACTACTACTACTACTACTACTACTACTACTACTACTACTACTACTACTACTACTACTACTACTACTACTACTACTACTACTACTACTACTACTACTGCTGCTACTACTACTACTACTACTACTACTACTACTACTACTACTACTACTACTACTACTACTACTACTAGTAGCATATACCTATTATTACTACTACCATCGCCTCTTCCAGAGTTAGGGCCTACTATTGCTGCTGCTGTCACCACTACTCCTGAAGCTGCAGCACCTACGGTATATACATCTTTAACAGATTCCTAGAACGTGTAAAAATGTCGTACTAACCTTTTCCTTTGGGTTAGCAAACGGAACATGGAAATAGCCTCTCTCTCTCTCTCTCTCTCTCTCTCTCTCTCTCTCTCTCTCTCACACACACACACACACATATCCCAGGTAGTCGCACTTGTAGCAAGGTATGTAGAGCTACATATACCCGCTTTGTGCTTATTATACATGACCCCCTGTCCACCGTCATACATCACTCGGTGAATCCATCCCTATTGCGCTAAATAAAAGTGAATGGATTCGTTCTCTAGGCCTAGATGTATAATCTCATATAGGCTTATCTGTCTCACCCTAACCGGTCATTGTACTAGTAATGTTCGACCATAGATTTAATAGAAATCTGTGAGTTCGACCTACGTATATAGTTATCAAATTGAGTATAGATATTAGTTAGATAAGACGGATAGATAAAGGCCAGACACTGGCTTTATATCAGTAGGTCTAGCCCAAGAACAGCGCTGTCTATTATAGTGTCTAGAATTTATCTATGACACGGTTTTGGCGTTTTCTTCTAGTAACGTATATCGATAAAAAAAATAGTTGATAAAGATTGAGCACGAACAGCCCAAAGTTCCCAGACAGTAAACAGTGATAGAGTCCTTTAGATAGCATACTTTTTAGTTGAAAGTACAGGTATTCCCGGTGTGCTTTATATTGCCCAGTTTTTTGTTTTGTTTATTATTATCTGCAACTCGACTTAATATTGACATCCGTACACGAGAGAGTACATTTTCAAAAGTTCAGGTATAGTATTATAAACCTAGATCTATATCTAGATCTAGTCTAACAGGCTGAGGCCTCTATCAAAGAATACGATCTCTTTTGCACATCACCAAAATAATGTTGCACACTGGTCATAAAAAAATCTTTGCACGCGTTTCGATAAATGCGTGTGCTAAACGAAAATCTCTTAACTTAGATCTAATCTAATCTAGATCTCTAGTCAAACTCAAATCTTATCTCGAGACAAAAGGCCTTTCTAGTCTCGAGATTTAGATTCTAAACTACAATATCTCTTTTTTGTCAAAGCAATCCATATACTCATATCTAGATCAGATTTAGAGAAGGCTGGGTCTCACTCTCAGTAACCTAACATTGGAATTGGACAGGACTCCAAATATTCAAGTGAGTTTGGTAGGCTCATAAAAAAAAGAAAGAAATGTAGACGCATAGCCAACACTAATCTAGATTTTGAAAGGATGTTAGATCTATATCTAGATTTGGCAAACATACATTATGGTACCCTGAAATCAAATTGACTATCTATAGATACGTTTTTGAATCTCTAACAAATTACCAGGCCTGTGGCTTTGTTTTAGCTTGAATTATTAAAATTAGGATAAAATGCATGTAAATTTGCTTAATCATGAAAATGGACCATGGGTTGTTCATTTATACACATTGTTAAAAGTCTCATCAGGCTTTCTAAAGAAGTCATTTAGATTCTGTTTGAACATGGTTATAAATTTGAAGATGGATTTTAAGATACAAATCGGGAATCTCTCTAGAGTTGAAAAATAAAAAGCTGGGCCTACAAAGCTCCTCGAATCTCCTAGGTTCCCAAACGACACTGACAGGACTCCAGAATAGAAAAACACGAAACTTGGCTGAAGCTACTATACTGATACTGATCAACTAATGTATTGGGGATCGAGGCGGTTTAATCAGAGAATCAAACCAGGGACCGTTAGAAGACACCTCCCTGTACCCCAGATTTTAGATCATCTATGTAGATTTAGATGATCTACAGTACAGTTGTTAGTGTTTGAACAAATCATAGAAAAAAAATCATAGAAAATCATTCACACTATTATCTATTTTTCGCTGACGGGTCTTAAGATGAGACCTGCGTCGGAGCTGCCTGCTGCTCATCCTGGGCAGATAAATGCTGCGGGGTGAGTGCGAAGGCTTCAATATATATATATTGCGGAGACAGTTGCCCTGTGCATGGCACTCGACACTATATCCACCTCAAGAAAAGAACAATTTTTAATCCTTTCTGACTCACTTTTCTGGTGAAAGCGGTCGGAGGGGCAAACTTGAAAAATCCTAAAATTCTTTACATATTGAGAACAATTCATGAACTGCAGCAAAATGGTAAAAAAAATGACTCTCTGCTGAATCCCCAGCCATGTTGGAATTGAAGGAAATAAAATGTCCGATGAGCTTGCCAAGATTGGGCTTGAACTTGAACCTACTCAGGTGCAGATACCTGCACCAGGTGCAAAGCCAATCTTACATAAGTTATAAAAGAAAACTGGAAAGCGCGATAGAATAATCTGACAAACAACAAACTACACTGTGTCCAACTACATTAAGGTCACTGGGCAGGAGTGTCTCAGGCTAGAAAATGAGACAAGGACATCTGTTTTTCAAAAACAAAGGAAAACAGTTCTAGACCACAGTGTTTAAATAATTAATACAGTTTTTAAGACAGCAACTTTCAGTCTTCACTTAATCACTCACAGATTGTTAACCTCACATGCAATAGATAAGGACTATACTCATAGCGATGACAGCTTCAAGTTGAATGTGTCTTGAATCTCTAATTTAGATTTGTAGGTATCTAGGACTCAACCATTTTAGCACTGAATGAGATAAGCTCTTGTTATGTAAATGTCATTACAGCACACTGGCCTGATGGGATCTATATAGATTTATAGTGAGCGCTCTACAAGGAGCCCACCCAACAAGGTCTCCACAAGTAATCAGATGTATAAAGTTCATGAACTGTATGATTATAAAGTTTGACGCAAGAGCTTTGTACAAGTGGGCAGTGATTCTGGAGAAATAAAACTCAAAGTGTTTGAACAGTTTTTGTTGGTATGTAAAGTTTGAAGAATTTATAGACTTCAAACTTTTATTTTAACTGTGTCAATATACACATTTTTTTAATGTTATAGACAGATTTTTTAAGTCTTAGAATCCACTATGCCTTTTTTTTAATCTCTTGACAATAACTTCAGTTTAATTTTTATTTTTATTTTCAAGGTACGTATGTAAGAAGAAGAGAGACAATGTAGATCTATGCATTAATTTACCAGGGAGCTTAAGAGTAAAAAAAAATATTGGTATTGCAAACCATTGCATAATTATTTTCTTAATAATGCTATTTTATTCAAAAGGTGAAATCACCATAAAAAATAGGAAAAAAAAACAACCCAAGAGGCAATTGCCAAACATGCGGCTTTGTTTGATCGAATCATAAGTCTCTTAACATTTTTTGGTTTAGTGCCATGTGCAAAACTGTGACCATGTCTGTTTTTTCTTTGTCTACTCTGCCATTTGCATTCTACTGTGCTTGATTTGTTCAAAGGCTCATTATACCTGGCAAGTAAGAAAAACTTTTCAGCTTATAATGTTTTGGAAGAATTTCTTAACTTTTGATGAAAGTTGTGACAGCTACTCACTTACTTGAGTTTGACTATTTCTAAGATAAAAAAAAATTATTCACTTACTTGAGTTTGACTATTTCTAAGATAAAAAAAAATTAGGACAATTTTTCTCAGTATTAGGCATAATTAAAAACCTTTTGCAATCACGCCACACACATGTTGCACACGTTATGGTTTTGTGCTATCATTTCTTTGCCTTGAACTTCACACCTTCTATTGAAAGTTTAAATTATCAAAGTTTTTACCTTGTATAAATTCTAAAAATTTTTTAAAAATATCGGGTACACACGGAATAGCCCTTGAATAATGTAATGTGAAAAGGTTTAAAGTTTCATTAATAATTTGAAATGAGAAATAAAGGGTGCCCCTCAATTTCACATTCTTGGAACTTTTGACATTATTCTTAGTTCTTGTTCATGTAGCTCAGTTGATCAATCAACACCTGATATATAAATTCAAAGAAATTTTGAGTGGTGATAAAAATCTCCTCCCTCCCAAACCTACACCCCTGTCAATATTGCTTTTAACTTTTACACAATTGTGGAAATATTGTCGTAATAATGATACAACATTTATACCGCATTTATATCTACATTGCTTCTTTATGTGTATTTATGTATATAAATTCTATTTAGACTCCTGGAAATGTTGTTGTTGTAATATCCTTTTTTTTTCTTCATTTCAGATTTTTTAATGTGCGTCAGTATTGAGTGATCTTGGAGAGAAAAAAGTTGCAAGTAATGGATGAATTTTCATTGACAGAAAAAGTGATGAACTCTATTTTATACATGTTGTAACCAGTACGATACTGCAGGCTCATAATAAAAATAAAAGAGATTAAACTAAGAGAGTCCTGCTTTAATGATTCTCAAAAGAAATACTCCATACTCAAGTAATACTCGTTCCGGCGCTGTTGGGAAATTGCATCGCTGCTTTCCAGAAAGACTCGCGAGCTGAAAAGTTTGTGCGTGTGCTCCTACAACAACGACAGAGTAAATCGAAGCTGACACCATGGGCCGCTACAACGGAAAAACGTGCCGTCTGAGCACCATGCTGGTCCTCACGGGGTCCTTCTTCCTGACGGAAATCATCGTGGGCTATGTGACCAATTCCATCGCGCTGGTCGCAGACTCTTTCCACATGCTGTCGGATGTCGTAGCGCTTATCGTTGGATTTGCTTCCGTTAGAGTAAGGCTTATTTTCCTTTAAAAGAGAGATTTTGAAACTGGAGATTTTTTGTCCAAGCTTATACATTAAAACATACATAAATGCTAATGACAAGAAGCTGATATCACATAGTTTTCTCAAAACGACAATTTACACAGAATTTGAATTTGTACTTCCTTTATGAATTTGTACTTCCTTTAATTTTCTTTTGATAGTGAGCCTTTCAAGCAAGTGGCATTACTCTAACTCTAGTCTAAGTGTTTGTGAAGTGTCATCAATAATTTCTTTCCCTCCAAATCTCCAAGTGGCATAACTCTTACTCTTTCCTCATTGCTCCCCCAGTTTCTAAACTACCTTACGCAACTCTCAATAAGCTCACATTCCCTATCACCCCGCCCCCCGCAGATCTCTAAGTGGCCGTCGAAGCGTAACACGTACGGCTGGGTGCGTGCGGAGATCCTGGGCGCGCTGGTGAATGCGGTGTTCCTGCTGGCGCTCTGCTTCTCCATCCTGGTGGAGGCCATTAAGCGCATCGTCATCGTGGAGGACGTGGAGAACCCCAAGCTCCTGCTCATCGTCGGCATCGTGGGCCTGGTCATCAACCTCATCGGCCTGGTCATCTTTGGACGTGAGACATACATAGGGTTGTTATGATGGTTGTTATAGCACTGTGATGGGGTCAACTGGCGCAAGTGGTCGAGCAGTGGTCTCCCAATCGGGAGGTCCCCGGTTTGAAAACCATGATGGGTATAAGATTTCACCCCCTGCTGGTTGGGTCGGTTTCAGTATAATGTGACCTGTTGCGATGGGAGTCCAGGTTATCTGCACTGTCTCTGTGTGGCAGCACTAGCAATTGTCAGTCGTTTGTGTTGGATTAAGTAAATTTAACTGAGTATCGCCTCAAGCATCAGTAGTATGTCTTACTTTGACAGTTTATTGACTCCAACTGCTGATAGCTAATTCGCTTTCTACCCCCCACCGGACCTTGGACAGTACTCATTCCAGTCGTGCACATTTACAGTAAATTAAACAAATGGGCAGGTCAGAGTTCATTAAAAAGAATGTCAAGAGGCTGTGTCTTGTGATTCAATATGAGCTGTATACAAGCGTAAAAGTTCATTAAAAAAATATTGATGGAGTTGACATCAGTCTCTAATCTTCCATTCTTCTCCCAGATCACGGCCACTCTCACGGGGGAGGGGGTCATGGCCACTCTCACGGAGGGAAAGGTAAAAAAGGTCAAGGCCACTCCCACCAGCATTACCATGACGACGGGGGATCACACGGTCACAGTCACGGTCAGGCCTCCCTGCTCCGCAACCAGCCAGGGGGAGACAACCCCCACAAGGAGGCCGCAGCAAACGGTCACGGTATCGTGGCGGCTGAGAGTGAGAAGCTTGTGGCCAACCATCACCGCCACGGTACAGAGGGGAGCTGCGGGGCTGCGGCCGCAGGAAACAGCATCACAGGGGACCCGTGTGTTTTCACCATGCACGACCACCAAAGCGGCACGGACATCACTGTGGATTTGAAGAAACACGAGCTTGGTGAGACTTTAATAATAGTCGCCACACTAATTTGAAGAAACATGAGCTTGGTGAGACTCTAATAATAGTCACCACGCTACAATTTAGCCCCCTCATTTTTATACTTTTAAGAAATATATGAGTTTATATTCGGACTGAAAAGAGTTAGGTGAATGTTTTGTTTTTTGTTTTGGTTTTGTTACTACATGTATATTGTGCTGACGTTAGACGCCAAGTAATGAAGCAATCAAAATAAACATTCCCACCGTCCCCTGTGCCTCTCCCTGTAATCCATGACACAGCCTCGGCCAGCCAGCTGAATATGCGGGGCGTGTTCCTCCATGTTCTGGGTGACGCGCTCGGATCTGTCATCGTCATCATATCGGCCATCGTCCTCATGACGGTCAAGGCAGACTGGAAGCATTACTTCGACCCGGCAGGCAGGTCAGTGGACAATGCTCTTTCTCCTGGTTAAGGATTTGCAGGAGAAAAAATTCATATGATATGATATGATGTTGAATATTCTATTCTTGCTAAAATTCCTGCTTTACTCAAAGCGAAAAAAAACCCAACAAAATTCACTTTTCACTAAAAATTTTGATAAGGTAAAATAAAGTATACTTATCCAGTTGGTAATTTGTTTTGGGCAATGCTACTTAACATAGATGGAAATATACGGTAACACTTAATGTTCTTATTTCAAGCTGGCTTCACTGAAAGTAGACTTTGGGCAATATTTCAACATTTACATTTGATTGCCAATTTCTAATTTGGTTGAAAACCAAGAAAACTTATTGTAGATGTTGGTTTTGTTACTGTTGGCTGCTTGTTGCAATATAGGATCCTTCCTGTGGACCTAGGAGAGAGCTTTACTTTCTTTAACCAACAATTACTGGAGATCACTACAATCTGCTTCTAACAACATGTCTTTTTTTATATTGAACATCCCTAGTACTGCGACGATCATATTTTGAACTTTGGTCAGGTGTAAGAGTGAAATTTTAAGGTGAAATTGGATGATAACCATCTCTCAAAATATATTGAACAATATAATGTAGTGGTTCATTTTGGGGGAAATTTTGTTGTGGCTGCACTCCAACTGATCCTTTCTCTTAAGTTTTGTCTATAAATGCGCAATTTTACACTTTTCCTTTAACTTTTTTTTGTTTTTATCAATGTTAACTCTACAGTGATATTTAAACTTTGCATGATTTATTTGATGAAATGCAAGAAATTTTAAATCCAACAAATCAATAAATTTTTACTTACATTTCTTTTTTATTTGTTCACAGTGTACTCATGGTCATCATCATCCTAGCCACTGCAATCCCATTGTGTAAGTATGGCCCTTAACATGTCCAAGAGAGAATCATGCACATTTTCTAAATTAACATAAACAATATATATAAGTAATGTTTTGCACTTTCAACAAAATTGTTCATTTGTGTTTTCAATCTACCACCAAGTGATTTAAATTATGAGCCATATGAAGTCTATCAAAAAAGAAATGCTAAGTCGTTAATTTACTTTGTTGTTTACTATCCTATCTCAATGCGTGGCTAGGGTCATTTTGTTTTTCAGCTTACATGTGTGTATCCAAGGCTGACTGTACATAAAGAAGAACTCTGCCATACTCCATGAAACTGTTTATAATGACTTTTAAAAATTTTTCACTGGTGACGAAACCTCAGTTGATAGTGTTTTAGACTTATAAGCATTGGGCTGCTGGTTTCAATCTTAGCTGGTGCTCCATTCTCTGTAATATAGGAGTGATCTTGTAAGAAACTAGAGGGATAAAATTTAATCAGGAATTAAATTTTACTACCATGATTAAAAAAAAAAAAAATTGTGGGTTTTGCACTGATGCTGGAGTTAAGAATATTTTTTCTTCCCTTTTTTCTTTCTCTCTGCTCAGTGAAAGAATCTGCATTCATCCTGCTGCAGACAGTTCCATCGCATGTCGATGTGGAGAGCATCATCAAAGAGCTAGAGCAGGTGAGAGAGATGAGGCCGCCATCCTTGGTTTTTGGTTTTGAAATTGCAGTATCACCCATTGCTGCACCTCTCTTCCTCTAAAAATGTTCACGTTTTCTTTTCCTTTCCTTTTTGGAGGGGGGTGGGGGAGGTTATGTGGGTGAAAAAGGACTTGTAATACAGAAGTATTTTAGGTATCAGGATTTTTTAATCAATATACTGAAATAAAATGTATATGTTTAGTTTAAAAAATAACAAACTTGATTGGCTAGTTTCAAAAGCTATTTATCATATATTTTTGCATCTGTTCTGACATGCCTTAATTTTGAAATAATGTCTTTATAAAGAAAACAAACATTGAGATTTGATCATAACATCAGAGAATGTGAAATAGTGAGAGGTTTCACTGCGATCATTTTGCGTATAATGCTCAAGATAATTAAGGCGGTTGATTCTTTCTTTAAACCTGAGTAAAAATTTAGTCTGAATATCGTTCAACCACCTTAATTTCAATAAAGAAATTGAGTGAGCGCTTGTCTTGCTTGCTCCGCATATCAAAACCATTGTGAGCTCTTTTGTGAAACTAAATCTATAGTCTCTGGTAACATAATATAATCCAAATTAAATTATACATTTTGACAGACCAACAGCAAAACCATGTATTGTCACACAAGGATTACTCCATTTTGTTATTGTTCTTTAGAATTTTTTTTTATGAGTCATCCTTAAAATACCATATGTTTCATTTTCCTTTTTTCTTTGATTAAAAATATATAGTATGTCAATTTATTACCCAAGGTTTTACTCACATAATTTATACATAATGTCTAAAATATGCCATTGACATTTTTTTTTTGTCAAGCCCTTCATATAATAATCTCTACTCACGCCTGTCCTCTAGATGGAGGGGATCTATGGCGTGCACGAGTGCCACATCTGGCAGCTTGCCGGGAACCGCATCGTCGCGTCTGCCCACATCCGCTGCCACGGGATAGAGGAGTACATGGAGCTGGCCAGCAGGATCAAACATCTGTTCCACAATGCAGGGATACACTCCACCACCATCCAGCCAGAGTTCATAGACGTGAGTTCTGTAAATTATGGATACACTCCACCACCATCCAGCCAGAGTTCATAGACGTGAGTTCTGTAAATTATGGATACACTCCACCACCATCCAGCCAGAGTTCATAGAGGTGAGTTCTGTAAATTATGGATACACTCCACCACCATCCAGCCAGAGTTCATAGACGTGAGTTCTGTAAATTATGGATACACTCCACCACCATCCAGCCAGAGTTCATAGACGTGAGTTCTGTAAATTATGGATACACTCCACCACCATCCAGCCAGAGTTCATAGACGTGAGTTCTGTAAATTATGGATACACTCCACCACCATCCAGCCAGAGTTCATAGACGTGAGTTCTGTAAATTATGGATACACTCCACCACCATCCAGCCAGAGTGCTGTACCTCATGGATACACTTCACCAGCAACCAGCCAGAGTTCTGAGATACACTTCATCACAAATTTGAGTTTCAATCCACCACAAGGTTAAGATACATTCCACCACAACACTGAGATACACTCATATCATGCTTGTAATTTGTATTCATTCCCACCCATCACAACACTGAGATACACTCCACCTCAACACTGAGATACACCCCACCAAAATACTGAGACACACTCCACCACAAAACTGAGATACACTGATATCGTGCTTGTAATTTGTATTCATTCCCACCCATGGCTTATCAAAATGTTCTCACTCCATGCTTCTATTGTGTATTTTTCCCACCCAGTGGCAAGAAGCCATGGGATCTGACAGGACCTGCGCCCTGGTCTGTCCGCCAGACGACGGAATCTGTGCCCCGGCCACATGCTGCGGCGACAAGGACTTGAGGCCGCGCAAAACTCAAAACCTCGCCGAGGCCAATCAGAACAACTCCAACAATGCCGACGATGACGATAATGATGTGGATAATGCAGAGGGTGACGATGTTGGCGAACTTGTGACTGTGGAAAGCCATGTGAACCAGTCGATGACGAGAAACCAGCAGGCGGTCGCACCGTTTGCCAGCACACATAGTCTGGACGTTAAGTTCAGCCGAGACGGGGACGAGGTCGTGCTGGAAATGTCCGACCTGCCCCACGCCGAGAGCATGGCCTCGCGCGCGACCAAATAAAGGCCCAGAGGAATGTGCGGAGGCTTGGTGGAACTGAAGTTGCCGAGGTTGGGAGAGAGTCATTGTGATAGAGTAAGGAAGGAGAGAGGTGTAGAGAGGCAGAGGAGGAGGTTCAATTTTTTAATGATCTGATTCCAAGTTGATTATGAAAAAGACAATCAAGGACTTACAATGTAATGTATGCCATTTTCAGTTTGATGTGCTAAGATGTTAACAAATGCGAGCTATAATGAAGGTTATATATGTATATTAATTATATATATAATAAAAAAATTAATTACCTATCGCGACTCTACATATATATGTATATGTAAAATTATACCTAAAGGGAGGTAATAATCTGCATTTTATGGTTTTAAATATTTTGAGATGTTTTTAACTGGTAACATGGTGATAGGCGTTAAGTAAACTGAACTTTAAAATGTTGTGTGTAAGTATCATTGCAGGCATGTAGGTCTTGAGATCACTTGAGGAAGGAGCTAGAGAAGAGGAGAGGATAAACATTTTCAAGGTTTAGTTTACGAAAATTATGTTTATATAGTGCAGTTTCTTTGAACCCACATAATTTCAATATTTCACTGTTTAAAACTGTTTTGGTGCTTTTTTCCAGAGAAAAAAATAGCATATGAAGAGATGATTTTTTCTCTCTCTCAGGTTAGGGGAAATTAAATTTTCCCTTTTTGAGTCTTGAACTGTAACATTAAGTAAAAGTGAAAGACATTAATGGAATCAGAAATGCATTTATTAAGCGCATTACTTATTCAAATATTTCAGATTATTAGTGTCTAACTCCAGTCTAAATTAAAAAAAATAAAGATATTGTCTCTTCTCTGATCATTGAAAGATATCAATTTTTTTTTTCAACTTTCTTTTGCGTTTTCCAAAAAAAACAACAAAACAACCCAAAACAATTGGGGTATGAAAATTGCAATGGCATTTCTGGGGAAGTTCGATGTAGTATAAAGATAGGTCAGTTCCCAAATAGCTGATGGCAGGTTTTTTAAGTTAAATTTTTGTTGTTGTGATCTATATGTTCACTTTCTAGATGCTATGTTTAATATTTTGGGATCCTAGAAGAACTGTACCATCTGCACATCTTCTACTTGAGTGTACTTGAATGGTTTTTTTACATGATGTGCTTGGATATTTTAAAACTTGTGCATTGTTATTTTGTGACACAGAGGTAATGAATTCCAAAAATATTATGTTTCAAAGACGATTGTGACGAGAGTATTTGTCTAATTATTATGCTATGTTTTCGCATCCCTGTGTAAGAAATTAATATGTTTCTGGTGCAGAGTTTTCTTTTTTTACAGTATTGCAATGTATGAAATATAGGTTATGAAAAAGACATTTAACCTTTTCCCATCACCTGATTTTAGGCCTATTCCTGGCGTGCCCTCTGTTTTGTGGAATTTTCAAAAATTTGAAAAGGTAAAAGCTTTGATATTTTTAATTTTGAAATGGAAGGTGTGCAGATCAATAGATGCTAGCACAAGAGTGTATCAACCTTTACAGCATGTGTCCGGGGTGATGGGAAAAGCTTAAGTATTTCATATGTTCTCTTCAACATTGGTTTTATATTTAATATTGCATTTTTATTAACCCTATACTTATGAATTCCAAAAATGTTTAAAAGCAACCTGCAGCAATGTCTGTTATGTTTTACGTTTTGTGTATATGTAATTTTAATAATTATATTATTATTTTATGTGTCGGCCTTATAGTTACGGTTCAATGCATGCAATCCTGAAATGTTCTCTATCGTATTACTGAGCATTCTTCATAGGTGAGATGTAGGGAAGAAATTGGATCAAACATTGTGAGTACTAGGTCAATAAAATAAACTTGTCCAACTGTTTTTAACTGTAGGCTGATACATTTTATATGCTAAAAAAATCAGCTTTGTTTAGACCCGGTAGATTGTTTTGTTTTGCATGGATGAAGATCGATTAGTAAAAAAAAATCAACCATTTCTTGTTACACATTTTTTAAATTAAAAGGAAACGGCCAGCGTAAACCAACTTTTAGTGGGAAATTTAGACATTAAACTTTCTGTCTATAAAAAGTTTTTTTTTTCTAAACAATTCTGCTTAAAGGCCTTTAATTTAATTTTTTTTTCTGTTTTGGCCACTAGCTTAATACGTTTATGAGAGCTTGTACCTGGTTGCCTTAAAATGCCTCACAAATACATTCTGTTCAACTTAAATAACTTCATATGAAATCTACTTTGCAATATTCTGTTGGTGAGTCCTCTGTATATCTCATGTAAGAAATTAGGTGACTGAATATTTTGTAGCGATGATTTATTTGTTGGCAAAGCTCCATCCCTTAGCCAACAGGATATTACCAGATTTAATAAAAAAAAAAAAAAAGTCATGTGTTGAAATAAACCAGTGGTGACAAATTTAACTGTCTTTAGTGATCGAAAAAAGAACTTATTGTGTCCTTGAGTTGGAAAAGTTTAAAATTGAATTTTTTTTTGTTTAAAAGTTATTTTTACTTTGTTATTTGTTTTCTTAGCACCAATTGATTGTGTTTGTTTGATTTTACTCTTTCATATCTTTTTTTTTTTTAACTTGAAAGCCTTTGGAGAAGCTGTTAATTTTTTGCTTTTTTAAGAACTTTTTTGGTGTACAAATAATTTAATTTAGATAACTTTTTGGTGTACAGTTTGATGTTAAAAGTTTTGTCATTTGGGTTCAAGAATGAAGGAAAAATCTGAAGTTTTTTTCTGCATCAGTATCACTGATTTTCTGTCGTGCCATCTCTAATTTATGACGTTTCTCACTCTGTGTCTCTGTTGTGAAGAGTTCGCAAGTTTTCCTGGGATGTTTTTGGATGTGTGTAAATTTGAGTATTTGGTTAATTTACTTGAATTGAAGCTAATGTGGAATTAATTCATTTTTCTACTGCATAAAGAAAATGCTCTTTTAGTCTTTCCATGGTAAAGTCTAGTTCTTGTTTGAAATGTTGTAGATTTTTGGTCTCTGAGTTGGCCTTACCATCGAATACCTCACAAGTTATACATGGCAGCTGTATGTCTTCTTTTTAAACTTTTAAAACCCTTTTTAACTTTTGCTTTTCACGCTCTGTCTTGATTGAAGGGGTGGATTTGCTAAAATTTTACTCCATTGTTGATTCTGCTATTCAGTAAAAGATCTTTGCCGTTCCTAAGTACTACTATTACTACTACTACTGCTGCTGCTACGATTACTGCTGCTGCTACTACTACTACTACTACTACTAGTAACAACAACAACAACAGCAACAACTACTACTATTACTACTGCTGCTGCTGCTGCTTCTACTACCACTACTACTACTACTACTACTACTACTACTACTACTACTACTACTACTACTACTACTACTACTACTACTACTACTACTACTACTGCTACTATTACGACCACTACCACCACCACCTACCTTGACGACTACCCCAGAAAATATCACCAGCAAGGCTGCCACTTTCATTTTAGTTCACATGTTTTATCTTTTTTTATATTTATCTTTTAAAAATTTGATACTTTCACTTTCATGCATGTTGCCTGTAGGAATAAGTGCTGCGGCAAACTTAACTTGTAGCGAAGATTGTGCCTCGACCAGTTTTCACAGTCCTGTCTTTATTTTCTCTGTAAAAAAAAAGGACATTTTTTTAAACAAAAAATAAACATCAGTTTTGGGCAAATTCAAGCACTGAAGATTGAAGATATGCATTTGGCTCTGTCGTTTAAGCCTTATAAACCTTTCAGTCATATTCTATGGTTATTAGAATATGACAAACTTTTGGAAAAGAAACGATAATTTTCTGACAATCTTCCGTTCCTTGATGACTTAAAAAAAATACCAAAGCAAGGAGTGTTTTGGTGTTATTCTTTTTACTTCAGTTTCCAAGATAACCATTTAATGCCTCCAGAGTCGCATCTTTTAATAATCCATTCATTTTGTATCCGTCAATTAAACATGAAACGAAGTTATTTCAAGGTAATTTTTACGATGGGATTCTTTACTTCTGAATTTTTTTTTTCTTTTTTCCAATCATACTTTCCTGAATTAAGGTAAAAAAGAAAGAAAAAGAAAATTAAAAAGAGAATGATAGTTGTAAGACATGAATGGAAAATAAATTTTTTTTTTCACGGTTCTGTTTTTAAAACAAACTTTAATAATTTTTTATACCGAAATAAAAGAATATCAATACTGCACATAAAATTAAAAGGAGAATTGAATAATTTAAAATGTTTTAACTCCTTGAGCCCTGTCGCCCTGGCAGTATTTTGATTCTTTACCTAGCCTCCTGACCTTAAAATGGTTTTTAGGCCCTCCATGTCTATCATCAAAATATGTGTCCACTGGTGCATTGCTGTGTAGTTCTTAGTCCATTCTAGATCTAACACGGTTATTAACGCGGTGTTACGGTGCTCAGTGAAGTAAAAGCTCCACCGCTTAAGCGGTGTCTCAGGCTCAAAAGGTTAAAGAACCAACACAAATTTGTTTTACAGGTTAGAATCTAGATCTAGTCATTCGCTCTGCATTGGCAAGTTACCAAGATGTTATGTGGATATACCTTGTAAACTCAGCTCTAAATGTCGTTTTCAACTTCTCAGTAGTCACTATTTGCAAGATACGCTGTGTTCAAATGTTTTGCAGCGCATTGAAATCATTTGTTTGCTTTGCTTTTCTAATGCAAATTCTGTTCTGCATTTTGCCCTTCCTCATTCTGCAAACTGTTAAAACATCTAGGTACAACGTGTATTTGTTTCTGCAGCTTGCGCTTTGACCAGAATAAGCGAGTCGCACAGGCTTACATCCAGCCCAAGCAGCAACGCCTTTGATGTATAGTTTTGTTTTGTTTTGTTTGTTTGTATAATTATTACAGTCACAGCAAATTGTCACCTAAGTTGTATAATGCCCTAACCCATTTCTAAAATACTCTAAATCTTAATTATTTAACAAATGAGGCAGGACATTACACAACTGGTGTGACACTGACAGACTGTTAAACTGTAGCCTTTATTTTATATGCCTTTTGACAAGTGTCAGTGTTACTGTGTAGGATTGTAGTTCGACCAAAGCTTTTTTTTTTTTTTTATCATGTGTAATGTGTTGTTGTCCATTTGTTTATCTTAAAACTAGTCTTTAATTGGACTCAAACCCACAGTGGCCATAGCAATTTGTTTCTATAGCTGTCGCCCAAAGTCAATATTCGCAATGAGAATGTTCATTTATGAAGATAAAATCCTGCAATGAACTTTTTTTGTGTGCTCATCTTCATTCAACACGAGGAGTGTTAAATTCACGCTGGAAAGTTGATGTCTGGATTTTATAGTTGGCATGCATGACTGTTATCACTTGTGTGTGATGAATGATAATTTACAATCATAAAATTTGTATTAGTTCATATCGGTCATTTCATTTGGTTGCAGCGTAATTCAATATTTATAAATTTGATTGAACCTGCAGTGTTGTACTTTGGACTTTTTGATTTTTTTTTCTTTTAAATTTATAGATATAAAACTTTATATATATATATATGAAAAAATATAGAAATAAAAGGGCTTATTTTTTTTAATTTTTTTCTCAAATGGAGCATAGTCTATGCTTCATGTAAATAGTAGATTTATTGTTTATAATTTGGCGTTTATTTTTGTATCCAGGTCCTGCCTAAATAAGTCATTTCTAAGTTAAATCATTATAAATGAATAAATGAAGCCAAAGTGAAAGCATGAGTTAAGCTTTAAATAAATATGGGAGAGGTTAGTGCTTCATTTAATTTCAAGAATGCAGTACCAGGCAGCTGCATTCTCACTTGTTTAGCATTGATTCATTCTGGATTTTTTTTTAATGTTTAGCTTTGCGCTTGCTGAAGAATTTTTAGATTGTAAATAAGATTGATTGTTCACACAATATTTTATCATCACAACTATACAGGCTTATGGAAACCGGTTTTGTCAGTACGCAGATCTGTTTATTATTTCATACCTCAAGTTACTGCATGGAGGCATATATAACTTAGACTTAGAGCACTTTTACTTATTATGTTTAGACTTAGAGCACTTTTACTTATTATGCCAACATTGTTAGACCGCGTTTGGTGTATGTATGCTTACATGAATTTTCATTGAAATCATCAATTTAATGCCTCATCAGATTTCTTTCTTTCTTTTGGTTGATGTTGAACCAACTCAACTCTTGCTTTAAAGAATGTGGTTATTCCTTTATAGTTGTTATTTTTTTTTTGTCTATCAGATAACAAGCTTTAGAAAATAGGAGTGTGTGGATCAGTCCCAGCTTTAACTAGGTACTTTTTCTTTAATCAATCCACAATCGGTGTCACTGTTAACTTTGTATTTTGATTTCTTCTTCTTCTTCGTTCACTTGAAAATGACTTCACCGAAAGTCCTGAATCTAGTATATAGTCCAGAGTCTTTTGAAGTTCAACCAAGGGTCCATATAGTTTTCTTTCCATGGTATGTTCTTCTGGCCAATATTTGTTTCTTGTGTATTTTGATTTAAGTTTAAAGCTTAGTGTTTCACAGCTTCCTACCCTGTCTTTTGAGAGAAGTCATGTTGATGTATGTACAGAGTATAATCAAGATATCCTATCAAGACTTTGTTTGTGGTTTTCTCTTTGTTCCTGCTTGTAGGAGATGAATATCAAAACTCCGCAGTGTTCAGTTGTAAGGCATCATGGTTGAAGTTTGCTAGATAGATACTTGATAGGTGTGCTGGCCTAAGAAAACAGTTGCCTATAAAATGTACCTCCGTAACCCGTTTTTACTACTTTGCACAAAATAACTTTTTGTGTTGCGTTTTCTTAATGAAATCAATTATAATATAATTGAAATTTAAAATGGGCTCTGGATTGGGGTTCTAATCACTCCGTTTCTGAACAAATTAGAGACAATATAGATTAGAATCTGACTAATTTACTTAATTTTTAAAATTTGATGATGTTTGATAATTAAAACTGTTTCTTTGTGTATCAATGTGAAATATTCTTTATTATGATATTGACTAGGCAACCACAATCTTGACTTTTTATATAGTAAAATGTTTGTATAACTACAAGTGTATTTTACTGTATGTGGCTTTCTGGGCATTAAGGAAAAAAGGTGGAGGTTGGAGAGTTTTTTACTGAAATTTTTACCAAAAAATAGTTGCATTATCTTATTGATCTTTCTTCATGTATAGTATAGTTCCTATTTGATTTTATAATCTGATAAAAATATGTTTGTTCATCATCGGATTAATATTCATCAGTTGTTTTGTTTCTTAATCGTACATCAACAGCACTCACTCTCAAACTAGCATGATTGTTATAACGCCTCTTTTGGCATTGTTCTAATATTTAGTAAAACATTTTTTGTTCTAAGGATATTTTTGGCATTTACAACTCAAACAGTGCAATTGTGTCTACCATTCAGACAGAAGGTAGGTCACAAGTAAACCTATGCTGACAATAACACTGACAGATAAGTTGTGAAATTAGTCTTTATTACATTTAATGGGCTGTAGGTACACAGTGGACGTAGCATACAACTTGCCATAAGAATCTGCAATAATGAAGGCTTAAGATGCACTTACCACCCCATACAAGGAA
Organism: Elysia chlorotica; assembly: GCA_003991915.1. Taxonomy (NCBI): domain Eukaryota; kingdom Metazoa; phylum Mollusca; class Gastropoda; family Plakobranchidae; genus Elysia; species Elysia chlorotica. The sequence continues at coordinate 636,059 of RQTK01000045.1, read as the reverse complement.
TTCCACGGGCTACTTGGCAATATTCTCTTATCACTTGTTCCTGCCTCTGTTAATCTTTTCAGAACTATATCGATCACATTGTAACATTTCTGGACTACATCAATTTTAACGTCATCTGTCCTTATGATATGAATTGAATTGTGAAAAATAAGTGTGGGGGGAGGGGGGGGGGGGGGGGGGTGGATAGAGATAAATATTGTGAAATGGGCGAAGGGGGAGAGAGGGACAGTGTGTGTGTGTGTATCGGTACTTATGCTTAATTAATCTTATCTTATCTTTTATTATCTATGCATCAGAACGAGAGCAGTTGCTAACCTGTTTCAACATCATCATTAGAACTTCAGAATTATTTTCTGCTATATTGCTTGTTTTGTTGTTGTTGTTTTTTTCAGTTTGCTATGTATCGTTATTTATATGAGAACATTTAAAACTGATGGCTCTTATTATTAATGTTAAGGCGAGGTTTAACTAGTCATGTGTAACTTCCTTAGATGATAAATGTTTGTTTTACGTAATAGATCTGTCTTCATCAAATTAAATACTATTGAGATAATACATTTTGGTTAACCAACTAAAGGGCCAAGAGAAGTGCAAAGGAGACACAAACAAACCAGATTTTGTTCCTTTTGGAATATGAAGATTTAGTTAAAATATGATATAAAATTTTGTCTAACTTGAATGTGACGAAATCGTTTCTGAAAATTCAAAAGTTACTATTTGAGCATGAAAATCGCAGATTTTTCTATTTGAACCTGAACATAAACATTAAGTTCAAAATGTGGTAAAATAACATGCGATTTGTCTGACTGTTGCACATTCATTGATATCACTAACTCCGACCTATCACATTTTACTTTTTTTTTTAATGCTAGTTTCATTTTATAGAGGAAGGAGGCTAAAATGTTTATTACACACTGGCCCTGACGTAAAGAAAGGCTTAATTTGCCACGTTTCCTCACACCTATGATTGGTAAAATTTGGCATTTTTTGCCGCAAATTTTTGCAAAATTTGGGGTTTGAAATGGCAAAGAACTGGAGGGACAGTACACACTACAGCAATTATTAATTCACTTCACTCTCCTTATTATCATCCATTATAACTTAAGTTACACAGAGGTATAAAATGTTTTTATTTGTTCTCATTAATACCAATTATCATTGTGCATAAGTGATTTGTTCAGTGATCAAGCTTTTAGGTAAATCTCTCGGTATCTTACAATTTGATCCGATCTCATCCCTTACTAGATGGCTCAGTGTCAGTATAATGTGACCGTCTGAAACAGAATTCTTGGCATCCCCACTTTATCTCGGTATGGCAGCTTGTAAAATTGTCAGATGATACTCCACAATATAGCCTATACACTGCTTATCGCTAACGGGAAAACATGCCAAATCTTTATTTGGTTGTAGTTGTAGACAGTGGTAAGCCAGTGCCGAGAGTAAACAACATGAAGGAATCTGATCTTTTCATACAAAATTCTATAATATAGAAACCTTAACACTTAAGCTGAAGATATACCAACTCATACATGCATCCTGGCCATACACAGGCAATATGCGGAGATCCAATTTTCAGTGGTTAATCGTTTCTGAAGATAGACCGGCTGTCGTACGACGGTTACCAGCTTCCGCGTCGCACGACGGTTTCTGTGTTTTGCTATGGGGAGGCAAAACTTGATCTGTGTTGGACGACCGCCATTGTTTTCCGGCTCTCGATTCAAAACTTTAAACACACTTTTCTCCAGAATGCCTTCATAAGTATAGATCCAAGTAGTATATTTAGTCTCAGATAGTAATAAAATAGGGTCACAATAAAAATGATATATGAAATCAGCGTAGTTTTTTAAATATTTGAAAAGTTAGCTAATCGCATAACCGCTGGGCACAATTTGACCTAGATAGCTGGCCAAGCCAGAATCTAGGCTCGCGTGTATGTGCGAAGAGCGATTCCCCGCTGACCGGTGACCTTTGATCCTGGCATCACATGCTTCGGCTGGCATCTGTGTTGCTTGGGCAAGTTATACCAGGATCGACAACTTTGTATTATGATACTGTCGACCCACGCTTGGTTTAGCTTGGTGTAGCCGTACGCTTACAGTAGCACAAGTTGGATGAGTCAGTTTGAATTTGTATGACTCTCAACGAGTATTGATTGTAGCTGAAAAGGGAAAGGATTAAAATATGTTTTGTTCTAGCATTTGTATGACCATTTCAACGAGTTGTTAAATATGAGTGATATGACAATCTTTTGGACTGGATGCAAACTATGAATGTATGAAATGTGAATTTCTGTCAGGAACCCATGGCCTTGATATAATAAGATTTTTGTCTGAATGTAAAGATTGGAAATGGCAAATGAACTTACAACATGAAAAAGTCGAAGTTTTTTTAAATTATTTTTTTTTAAAGAAAAGAATTTGTACTGTTTATGCATTTGTACATGTACCTTTCATGTTTAACTTAGTTAACTAAGTTTTTAGGGTTTTTTGGACCCAATTCCATTTAATGTGTATATAATGATCTATATAAATATTTGCATCATCTATTACGCCTAATAAATAAAAGTGCTTGAAGGATTATCGGTACCTCTGTGTAATTGATTTTTTAATCTTTTTTTTTTTCTTATATTAATTTATGTCTAATCAAACCTTAACGGAATATCTTAACAGTCTTATTCAGCCCAGAATTACCAGAGATTTTAGATTTTGGAACACTGTCATGTAGAAACACAGAGCCACGTATACTTCAAACTTCAAAGTATTTAATAGTACAAGTAATACAATTAAAATTTTTTTTTATTTATTCTGTACTGCCATTTCATTGAAATCTAGTTATCAACTGTAACAAACCTTCTGCTGATATTGATTGCATGTGTTTTTAATTTGTAAATTTTAAAATGAAAGTTTTGCTTTATCTTAAAACTTCAAATTCTGTTTCACTGAATTCCAAAACCATCTCTAGTCATGTCATGATGCCGTCCCGTAGGTTTTCAAGCCCAATGTCAGCCTGTGGTTCTTATGCAGCTGGTTCCCTGTCCACTGTTGTGTTACCATACCACTTTCTGCTGGACATGCCTTTCCCTCTTCGTCCTTTTAAATTTCCGCACATTGTATATTGAGTATTGAATAGCATTGCCCTCACCCCCCCCTTTTTTTTGTCATTGTGCTAACCACGGGTGTCATGAATTAGAAACAATCGAGTTCACACAATCAAATGTGTTGGTATCTGGCAGGAGATACTCCACTGACTTATCACCTCCCGACTGGGCACTGCGGGGTGTCGAGTAACTGGTAGTGGAAATAAACTAATCACTGGTTTATCCTTTATTCTCGCCACACTCAAGTAATAAACGGCAATTAAAAAGCCAAAACGACCAAGTTAGCGCAATAGAAATATATGGTTTTATCAACTTAAAACTAGATGTAATAAAAAAAAAGAAAAATCGGCGATATCAGAGTAACAAAACAAAAAAAAGAACTCAATTTTGTTTATCATTATGTGACCATGAGTTTAATAAGCGTGGACACAACGTGCACATTCAGGCTGTTTCCCAGCACTCGGTACTTTTGTATGTTGGACACGCCCTCTGGAAAACCTGAAAACATGGGATAATGGGAGAGGGTAGGGGAATGGGATGACAATAGTTAAATGTCTCTGAAAATAATACTACTTGTAAAGTTCAGATATTGATTAAAATTTTCCTTCACAATTTACTTAAGGTAAGCCTAAGGTAACTTTATTCATCCAGTTTGGAAATTTGTTCCGGGCATAGACAACATAGATGGATTAATTTTACATACACTCACCTCAATACAAAAGTACATAGATGCTTATCTTTATCATACTTGCATATTGAAAAGTATAAATTATGTGGAAAGTTTTTATACATTAGTCCTAAACAAAGATCACTCGATAAAATAAAAGTGGGTGATGTATTATTGTGGAAAGAAAATAAATTCCAAAGCTTACTTAAGTTACAAGAGAAGCAAAGGAACTGGTTACTTTTCGTGGAAACAATGAGAAATAAAACTCAAAGTCTGAAAGAATGGTATAGATCCACACACACAGAAAATCTGCTGTTGACAAAAACTATAGCCCATCACCATCACTAGGCAGATGGAGGCACTGGATTGGTAACACTTCAGCAAATCGTATGTTCCAGTTCCACAAAACTATTGAAAGTGAACAAGCTAATTCATTGAGTCTAAGAAAGTAAGATGTACCGTGATATCGTATTCTAAACTTACCAAAGTTCATTGGAAAGCAGAGCAAGTTGGCGACTTCGCGCGGCGTGAAGTACCGCAACTCTAGCCTGCGCAGGAGAGACAACTCTTCCTCCCCCCACGTCTGGCTGTTCTGCAGCGCCACAGCCTGAGACTTGAACCGACTCGCTTCTTGTGTGGCCTGTCATGGAAATGACAATTATTTTAACTCGAATTATGCCTCGGAATTTCAAAAGATATTTTTTAAGGAGGAAAGGAGAGGGGGCTCGATTTAAAAAAAAAGCACAACAAAGAGTCTATGCTTCCCTAGATTTTCACTTAATGATTCAAAGCCGATTCACAATTTTTAAAACTCATAACATATATTAAAAATTCGATTTTTTTTATTTTGAATTGGGAGGAGAGTGTGATTGGTATAACATGCACATACAAAATATCCAGTTTTGCCTATATATTTAGATGGGAAACTCATATCATTAGAATTAGTATTTTCCCTATCTCCTTGCAATATATCTTGTATTCAAAAAATCAGTTTTAATGGCTTGAGGTTGGAAAATACTACAAATATACTAATTGCTACTGTCTCCTCTCAGTCTTTTTTTATATTTTCAAAGTTAATACAGACGCACTGCCTCAGCTTGATAACCTAAAATCAAAACACTAACCCACTGTGAGAATCTATGAATAATGCCCCAACCATCAGTTCTTACGAAAAAAAATATGATAGAACAAATTTTTTAAATTTTAACTTTTATAATCACCCACATTTAAAAAGAAGACAGAGTTTTAAACAATTTCTTTTATTTTTCTAAAATTACTGGTTTTGTTTAAACTTTCATGTTACCAATGTGAGGAGTGTTACTTTGAGATAAACTTTCATGTTACCAATGTGAGGAGTGTTACTTTGAGATAAACTTTCATGTTACCAATGTTAGGAGTGTTACCTTGAGATAAACTCTCATGTTACCAATGTGAGGAGTGTTACCTTGAGATAAACTTTCATGTTACCAATGTGAGGAGTGTTACCTTGAGATAAACTCTCATGTTACCAATGTGAGGAGTGTTACCTTTACATCTGTAGATGTCTGGACCACTGAGCCTGCCCCTTCCACGTAGTGGCCGTACCTGTGAAGGGATAAAAATCAGTTTCGGTTCTACCTCAAAACTTCAAGCTTACTATAACCTTTTTTCCATCATGCCGCACACTTTTTGTTATCGTCACTGTGCTATAATTATGGTATAAATGAGACATGCCAAAATAAATTATATAATATATCATTGTAATGTAAAGGCGAAAATGAGATCTAACTAAACTTTCATATTAAACATGGATCTCTCAGTCTTTTTTTATATTTTCAAAGTTAATACAGACGCACTGCCTCAGCTTGATAACCTAAAATCAAAACACTAACCCACCGTGAAAATCTATGAATAATGCCCCAACCATCAGTTCTTACGAAAAAAAAATATGATGGAACAAATTTTTTAAATTTTAACTTTTATAATCATCCACATTAACAAAGAAGACATAGTTTTAAAAAATTTCTTTCGTTTTTCTAAAATTACTGGTTTTGAGATAAACATTCATGTTACCAATGTGAGGAGTGTTACCTTGAGATAAAATTTCATGTTACAAATGTGAGGAGTGTTACCTTGAGATAAACTTTCATGTTAACAATGTGAGGAGTGTTACCTTTACATCTGTAGATGTCTGGACCACCGAGCCTGCCCCTTCCACGTAGTGGCCGTACCTGTGAGTGGATAAAAATCAGTCCTGGTTCTACCTCAAAACTTCAAGCTTACTCTAACCTGTTTTCCATCATGCCGCACACTTTTTGTTATCGTCACGGTGCTATAATTTTAGTATAAATGAGACATGCCAAAATACATGACAATTGACATACATCATTGTAATGTAAGGGTGAAACTAAGATCTAACTAATCTTTCATATTAAACATGGACTAACATGTTTTCGCTTTATCCCATCTGAAACTTGTGTATAATATAAGGCAGAAATAAGGAACTAAAACATTGTGACGATATGTTCCTGTGCTAGCACATCTTGCATTTGAACTTCACAGCTTACATTTTAAAATAATAAATATAAAATCTTTTACATTTTATAAATTCTCAAAAAGTTCCAAAAAATAATTTGCACACAAGGACTAGACTTTGAATCATGCGATGTGAAATGGTCAACAGTATCTATGTAAAAATTTATTTGTAAAGTTGTTCAGCCACAAAAGTCGTTTAAAAGATTTAGGACCTTCATTACCCGTAGCAGTAATCTACGTGAAAGTCATTAAAAAAAATTTAAAACACCTTACTCTAATCTAAAGTCAGCAGCCACAAAAACATGCAAGCTATTACAGCTATAAAATTAAAACACTGGCATTGATTGCAGTGAATAGTTAGGAAATAAACAGACATACTTGCAGCTTTTTTATGGACAGATTTTAATATATAATGCAACCGTAATATCTTCTTCTCATTACAATTCTAGTCTGATTCTACTTCTAAACTCTCATTGAATTAAAGACAAAAAATGCCCATCACGATAATAAGTATTGGCACTGATAAATAATGAATATACGCTTCATAGACTGTTTTCAATGTTAACACCAACAAAAACACTGTTTCAATAAAAAATAATCAGTTACTTGTTCTTTTGCCCTGTAGTTACTAAGTTGTGCACCTATGCCTATTTGACAATTATCATGATAAAGACGTCTTCTCTTAGTTCTGAATCACTCTGGGTAAGAGTCTGCAAAGATCATAATTATTTTTCTACTGTCCCTGAATACTAACCTTTTTGTAAAGCAGATAGACTTTTTCAAAGCTGGAAACACAATGTCCATAACAACGAAGAAGCGAAGTTCTTTATCTGACAACAGATACTGGCTGAGATCTTCATGCGACAAAGTCTCCATGAATTCTGACAACGGCCGTGAGTGTTCCGTGACAAACTTTTCCTCCTCCTCACAGTAGCGCATGTTACGCCCAGCTTCCCTGAGTTCCACTGCATGTTTTTCAAGTTCTTGCTCAGGATTGTGATTGGTTAACCCGAGTATGTTGTCCTGGCGTATCTGAGACACATCGTCTTTACTGACGCTTTCTGTTTTTGAAGTCTGTGACTGCGAGGGTTCAGGTTCTATGCTGGGATTGGAGGATGAATGAGATATCACAGTAGGGGATGGGCTGTAGGTGTCGTCTTGCGAGTTGATAGAATCGGTTTTCCTCTTTTTGCAATGATCAGTAGATCTATTCACGTGGCACATTGGAGGAAGCTCTATGATAACCTGTGAGAAATTAGTGAATCAATTAATTTTTTCAAACTCTGGAGTCTTTTAGTCTTTACTATGGGTCTATTTTACATAGGAATTGACAAAAAGGTAAAAAAAAAATTAGACTCATATTTCTGAAGTTTTTTCAATATAACAACCTGCATTGCTTTGAACAAAAGCAGGAGGATTTACAAACCTGAGGACTAGCGTTGAAACTGAAGCTGCCACCACACTTTGCGACCAGGTAGTAGCGCAGCCGACAGTTGGGGATGCCGAACTGCAGCGGCGTGAGGAGAAACTCCTGATGGGTGTAGCCACAGCTCGACAGGCACTCGACGAGAAGTTCTCGTGTCTGGGATGTCTCAAAACCCTTGACGTTCTCCACCAGGATGTACGTTGGTTTTTTCTCCAGTCTTGGTGAAATAGGTAATAAAAAGAATAAACCTTCGAAAACTTTATATGCTGTCCATACATAAGGTGAGTTGAGTTGGTTGCTTAACGTCCAAAGTTAGTACTATGTAGGCTATATTGTGGACGGATCGGGGACAGTGTGGGGATACCAGCCTCAGACAGTCAAATTATAGTGACACAGATCCGACCAGTCCATAAAAATAGTCCATACACAATTTTATTTCTAAATGAAAGTTAAAATTTTACAAAATCAGACATTCCACTGCCACATAAATTAAAGATAATTATGCTCACATTCAAATTAAGTTACTAATGAAAAGTTTTCTTCAGTGAAAATTAAGTTCACTTACAATTAAAAGTGTGTTCATACTTTTTCTGGTTCGCTTATCCCGTTTAATTGTTTTTTTATGTTTCCGTTACAAGTCAATGCACGGTTGCACGAATACTGACAGAGAACCTTGACGAACCTTTACAAAACTTAGACAGGTAATTTTTTTTATTTATGGAAAAGTGGCATCACTTGATGATTAAATCTCAAGCAAAAATCCAAAAATCAAGTGCTGAATAATCACAGCCATAAAAGAGATTTTAATCTTTTTCATGAAAGCCCTAAAAAAATGCTTTTTTGAAAACAAGCCTATGCGACCGCTATTGAGGTCAAACTGCATATCTGAAAAAAAAAAAGCTCCTTCATTTTAACCACTTACTGTCTTATTAAATGCAGCAAATGCAAAAACGACTGTGTCCTCACATCATTGCAGTCTCCCTTTTTTCCAACCCTTGTGAAAGGTTGGCACGGAGGACTCATGAGGATAGCATTTACTTTCAGGGACTCAAGTTTTTTCAATGATAATTTCTGTAAAGGATAAAAATATGGTTTGTTAATACATGATTTCTTTTGTCTTGTAGTACAATATAAAGATGGAATTTTTCTTTAATGATGAGTGGACATGTTGGTCATGTCAGGAAGACAAGCAACTTACCTCCAGGCCAAAGCTGAGTAGGTTCACATCCGGAAAATTATGGCGGTAAATTTTGTTTGCAGTTGTGTTGATGTCAACAGCCATGACGACTTCATAACTGATCCCACTTTCTGAAATAGAAATATGTTAGCATACACTTTATGATTGTCACATTTTTGCTGAGGATATCTCTACTGCAATGGTACACACTATTCCATTGTCTTTCTTTTGACATTTTTAAAATGAATTATGTTAGTCGACTGATGCAGCAACTCACTAAGCTTATAAAATGATATTGAAATGTTTAAAAGGGGTGAACATTATATTATTAGGGTGTGAAAAAATACAGGCATTCAAAATTCTAGAGGCTTAGACACTAAACAATAACAAAAATATCTAGATTAGATTCTCTAGTTCTTCAGGCCTGTGAACCAAAACTTAAACTGCTAATGATATTAAAATTAGACCTATATAAGTTGTTTAACATGTAGAAACTCCGACGAAGAGAAAAAGAAAAGATCTGGAGAACTAGAAATTGATTTAAGTAATTCTAGATTTCATCAGATAATACACATGTGAAATCACCCTCTAAAGCCCAGTGCATCCCTCCAATTCCGCTATAAAGTTCAAGAACACGAAGCTGTTGCTGTGTGGACGCTGCCATCTTGTTTAATGTCTTGATTTGTTTGTGAAAAAGAGTAGTCTGCTCTTTGTTTACTTTCAATATTACAGATGTTAGTTAAAACAATTATTATTATTATTACTATACATAGACCTAAATAGGATATAATCAATAAAAATATGGAAATATGACCATGACCAAAATAGTCTAAACAATGGTGTTAATAAAAAAAAAAATATGATGAAGCTATGCTTTAAAACAATATTATTATTTTAAGATCCCTCATTATCATGTCCCAAGTGGTCTAGTGGTTAGGATTTCGCGCTCTCACCGCGACGGCCGGGGTTCGATTCCCCGCTTGGGAATATCTTTTTTTTTTTTTCAAGGAGTAAGATTTTACCTCCGCTTCGATACTAGTTACTACGCATGGAGTAGGGCGAAAGAAAGTATAGTTGTATCAGATTGTAACTAATTACAGTACTTTTTGTAAATTTATTACTAATACTTTATCTACAGATCCACGAATACAAATAAATCCTAAGACGTACGCTTTGTTGAACAGAATCATGAGTGTCTATTGATTAGTATCAAGAATAAGAATAAAAAACAAAACAAACAAACCCACCAGCTATTCACGTCCCTCACCCATATACAACGGTAATATATCCAATGCTCTAACAAAGCTCCAAAGCTCATGTGACAATTGCAGGATCAGGCTTACAGAATCTGATTTCTCCCCTACTGGTTGGTTCAGTGTCAGTACAAAAAAAAGTGACGCCTGAGACAGGAGTCCTGGTATCCACACACAGTCTCATTGGTAGCAGCAGGTAAAATTATCAGACTTAAGTCTTGGGATCAGTTGCAGTATGATCCTCTTTGAGAACCCAGCGAACATCGATTTTGGAGAGAGCTTCTATACTACAGAGAATCATTCAAGTAAGAAACATTGTCGTTGGTCAGTTTGGAATTGGACATTGAGCAACAACTTTCTTTCCTAGATTCATGAACATTAATTTTATGTCTTTCTTTCCTTTTTGACCCACCTTCCTTTTTCCTCACCGCCATGGTAAACTTGATAACTTCAGTTACTTGTGCTTGTACAGTATGTGAGTATGCTTTATGTGTCCATGAAGTATGAAGCAGTTCATTGAAACAGAACTGTCTGTCTGTCTGTCTGTCTGTCTGTTGTCTGTCTGTCTGCCTCTGTGTGTGTGTGTGTGTGTGTGTGTGTGTGTGTGTGTGTGTGTGTGTATGTCTCTCTCTATTTATATACCACAACACAAATCTTAACAGCATTATTAAAAAAAAAAACAAGCAAATCGATGGACACAAATATAGTTTAATAATAGGATAAAGTTAATAGAAACTGCATACATGTACTGATTTAGGAATGTTTTGAATTAGCCTTGTTTATTTTTCATCTTTCAATAATTAATAACAAAATAATAAAGCGTGCATACAAGAAGATAAGAGCACATGTGATCTTTAACGTTAGCTCTAAACAACTAAACCAGTACACAAATACACATAGGCTAAAACGGTGGGAATTAAAAAAAAAAAAATTCTGCATAATCCTTAGAGAAAAAAAATATTTATTAAGCCTAGTCAAAGCAAGTTTTTAATACAGGTAGGCTACTAGTCATGTAGTATGTAAGTATCAAGCTTTAAACAAAAAGGGCATAGTTTTATATTGAAAGCAAACAATTATTTATACTCGAAATATTACAGAGAAAAAATGCAAGACTAACAAAACTCACCATTTTTCACCTAATTTTAGTCATTTGCATCTTTACACTAAAGGCCTAAAATCGTAAAAAAAACAAAACAAAAAAAAACAGTAAAAAAATTTTAAAGCTTATGATTACATTGCCATTTATATCTTAATTATTAAGAGCAAATATATACAAGAATATTTGACTTACTATCTCTTGTCTTAATAAAAAGCCTTTGGTTTCCAGGAGAAACCTCTACAAGTTTAAAAAAGAGGGGAGGGGGGATATGTATAAGCTAAGTCAATGGCAAGCTGAGTTTGAACCTCTCTCTGATCTCAAGGAGCGAAATCAAACATCAAGCGCCTAGAAACAGGTACATCTAGCAATCCTAAAAAATAAAAAAAAAAAGAAACTCAATTAACATTACATCACGGAAAAAAAAGAAAGAAAAATCATGTATTTCAACCGATTTTTTCTTTCAAATTTTGATTTCTCGTTATTATATTCTATTTCTGAATTGTTTTTTTTTTTTGTTTAAGAATTAAAAAATATTTGTTTTTTCATATATGAGAAAGATTTAGATCTGGCATAGTATAGTTTGGCTGACTGTACAGATAACAGAGCAACAATGATGCATAGCCTGAACAACAACTGAAAAAAAAAGCAAAGAAAAGGTGGAAAGAAAGCACCAGGACCAACAATAACAATAACGTTTGTGTATTGAACATCTAGCGAATTCCTGATGTTACAAATCCAGGAACACTACAACAAACACTTCAAAAGTTGATTAATCAATAAAACAAACTTTTGATAGATACATGTATAAGAATAATACATTGTGGTATACTGTAAACATTGTATCTAAAGGTTTGTTCCAGATGCAGCTGAACGTACATTGGAAATATATCAAAAATAAAGAAACTTGTTCAAGGTTAATGTTTAGGTTTTTTTCTTTGTTTTTTGATAACTATACACACTAATGCCATCTCTGAATAACAGAATTTTAACAAATGTCATCTCTAAAGCACGAAGATTTAATGTGCATAAAAAAGTATGCCCTCTTGTGACAGAATCATTGCTATACACACTAATGCCATCTCTGAATAACAGAATTTTAACAAATGTCATCTCTAAAGCACTAAGATTTAATGTGCATAAAAAAGTATGCCCTCTTGTGACAGAATCATTGCTATACACACTAATGCCATCTCTGAATGAAGAGCAATGATTTAGTGTGCAGAAAAAAGAGTTATGAAGCGTTCTCATTTCATATATAATTTTACCGAAAAATATTGAATTTTTTTTCAACCCTATTTCTAAGCCGATATTTGTTGTTTTAACTGACAATAGATCCACACTCTAGATTTGATAGGCTGGTAGAACCGAGCCCTTCACAACAATATCTTGAAGAAAACTGTTGATATCAGATGTGAGAATCATGTTTTTGAGGGACAAAAAGGGACTTAAAGACATACAAGTTTATCTGAAAAGCAAAAGCAGGTATAAGATTCAAAAGCTTCCTCAACATTTTTAAAAATTTAGTTAGATCTGCAACAGTCCAAATGATCATTTCAACAATGGCAAAGGAGAAGATGCCTAAAAGCAGTGGAAACAAATACAAAAGGAACATTTTTTTTTATTTGGTATGAACAAGAAAAAACAACAATTTGTGCTTTTTATAAAAGCAAAAGCAATAACTTTGAGAAACTTCAAATTTGCATGATAACAATACAAATTTAAATAGGAAATAATTAGCTCTGACTGTTTTGTTTGCATGTGTCTATAAATATTGAAAGAGGAAATAATAGAAAGAATTCTGGGTGTCAAGCACCGAATTCGCCATCTAAAAACCATTGGATTTCTGTTTATTTAAGGCGCTCTGAGAAACAAACGTGTGTTCTCACATTCAGAATCAGGGGATTGATCTCTAAGGAACAAACATGTCTCGCTATCAGGACCCACAACTTACAGAAGCAAGTTTAATAGATTTTGGATGGAAAACAATGAAAAAAGTTTGATTCACAATGTCAGAAAGAAGTTGATTTAGTTTTTAATGTCTAACGTTAGCACTTTATAGGCTACAGTGTTGATGGACCACAAAACTGATGTCTGACAAATTTTTACATGCTGCTACACACAAGACAAGGCGGGGAAACCTAGACTCCAGTGCAGCCGGGAACCAGTAGGGGAGAAAATAGGACAAATAAATTTTTGATCGATTGGTGGTTTCAAACTGTGGACCTCTCGATCATGCAGACTAACGCTCTACAGCTCAAGCCAGTCCTCCAACCCCTAGCCCCTGACACACATAAAGCCAGAGATTTAAAGACAATCCTGTCATCGTCAAATTACTACAACCCGTCCAGGGATAGGAAAGAGGTACAAGAAACTTAACTAGAAAGAATATGACATTGAAACGTAAGGCTATCTGAATAATTAATATCATCTTTTCTCCTTGAATTTGCATTAAAAAAATGTTAAGTGATTTTACATGCAATCAAATTCACTGATTAACTGATTAAGAGCTTTTGAAAAGTTAGTCCAGTAAGTAAAAAAAAGCAACAAGAAACCGCTGAAGGTGTGATATACATGCATACAAAAAAATTAATTATATGATAAGTTATACATGTATCAGATTTTTGCACAAATATAATTATAGATTTATACATAAAATACAACAAGAATGTGGGTCAACATACAATACACTTTGTGACCTGCCACAAAACACACAGAAAAAGATATACTGTGTAACTTTCATTTTTAAAGTTGATGCAACTTTGTTGTCATGAGAAAATCAGTGCAAAGAGAAAAACATCTATATTTCTAAACGAAGAACAAAACAAAAAACAGAATGCAAAAGCATAGGCAGAACTTTAAAAAAAAAAGAGCAATTATAAAAGCATCATACATTTCTAAATACATTTCAATACCCCCCCCCCTCTCAAAAAACACAACAACAAAAAAAAGTTGCTGAAAGCACTAGATATGTCTCCATCAGATATGTTGCTCTTCAGCAATGATTAAACTGTAAACAAATTTTAAAAGTTGCCATGAAAAAAAAAACAGCAAAGATAAATTAATGAAGAAAGTAGATTTGTTCAAAGCTACTAAAACAAAAGGAACCTAGGGAGATCAAATACTCAGAATAGTCAGATCTTTTCGTTTAAATTTGATTGGAGGGTTATATGCAATTAAATACTTAAATAAAAAAAATAAAAAAAACTCAATGTAAAAAAATATTAAAAAAACCAGAATTGCTACAGAGTTGACCTTAACTGGAGGGAGACCAAAAAAAATAAATATTGTATTTGGGACACACACACACAAAAGAAAAGAAAAGGGTAATGTCAATAATAAAACTATCTATATAAAAGCTGAAACTTAATTTGTCCGTCTACTTCAAAGAGATAATTTGAACCTGTTTTCGCTTTCACTTAACTTTTCTGTTTATTTCATAGCATACATTTCAGGACTTCAAGAACTCAACTCATAAATAATGAATTTGAAAAATGCAAAAATCAATTACACATTACATTCAATATTAAAATGATAATCATGAAAATGATTACTTTATACAAATCACAGTCACAGCGTTTAACCAAACACAAAGAAAGCAAAAAAAAACAACAACAACAACAAGTGCATGAAATAAAATTAAGGCTGGAAAACAAAAAACAAAGCAAGACTGACATTCCATAGTGTAAATAGATAACCTATAGTCTTGTATAATAAAATATACTTAAAATTGATCTAAAGATGAAAAAAAAAAAGAACTTTTGAACTGAATGGTGTGTTTCATATCAGTATGTTTGAAAAGTTGAAAATAAGGCAAAGTCAGCCTTTTGACGGTATCTACCAGTTTCATATGCAGAGCATCTATTGTGTAACAAATCTCCTCAAAACGAGGTTCAAACTCAATCTGCGAAGATCTGATTTTCCATCGCAAATTTTGTCCAGTAAGTCATTTCTTGACTAATTCCTTTTAAACTTTTGATGTAAGGAAAAGGTAAGAAAAACAGCATTTCCAATATTTTTTAGTGCATAGTAATGTAAAACTGATGAAATGATTGATACACAGCATAAAGAAGGTGAGCTATTCACCAAAAATGATCTTGTAGACATAGGTAGAAATAGAATGTCCAAACAACAAGAGAAAGCAAGATAAGTTGTGGCCATCGACATCAAATCCAAAATCATTCATTCAAAAGCTGTGGAGAAACCTTAATGATCTCAAGCACACAACAGAGGATTGAAAAAAATGGAGACAATTTTTATGATCGAGGATGAAAAGAAAAGGAAGAATAAGAAGATGAAGTACCTAAATCTGTATGTTCAAGTTGTATAACAGAACAAAATTCAATTCGAATTGAAGCCTTTCCCCAGACTCAGACTATGAAAAAATTTCTGACATTCAATTAACCACTTAACACAACTATTGATAAAATCTGTGTTAAGTGGGCTGAATTGATGAGGTATATAAAAAATATTATATTTTCAAAATTCGTGATCTTTTTTCGAAATTCGTGACCTTTTTTACTAGTGCTAAGGCACACCGTTATGAGGTTTGCTTAAAAACATGTGTATATTCTGAAGGTTTAGAGATAGCTGTCATATTGTCCTTTATTAAAGGAAATGTGGGTATATTTTGAATACAAGTTTTATTTTAAAAGTATAAAGATAAAAAAAAACAACTAATTGACTCTCATACTTTGTAAAACTTGTAAAGGTAAAAACTTCACACACTATAACATTTGATAAGTTTCTCGGCAATTTCTTCACAAAAAGGCAAAAAGGGGACAAAAGTGTCAGGAATGTATTAGAACAATGGGTTCAACTCGTACACCAGAGTCAGAGCCGTATTCATGAGGGGG
Source organism: Elysia chlorotica (assembly GCA_003991915.1). Lineage (NCBI taxonomy): Eukaryota > Metazoa > Mollusca > Gastropoda > Plakobranchidae > Elysia > Elysia chlorotica. The sequence goes on along the minus strand of RQTK01000045.1, from coordinate 619,973 downwards.
CATAAAATAGGCCTAGAAATCTTGACGTAGTTAGTATTAAATTTTTTAAGAAGACTAAGCCGGTATCCGCGGCAAATTTTGTACGTAGACGAGCAAAGTCTGAAAATGCAGACGCCATTTTGAAAATTTTTAGAACTTACTTCAAAATGTTAAAAATCAAGTACCAAAACTTATGTCTACTATCGCTTTCTTTATTCCTATGAATTACTGGGTAGATTCTTTCATTTGATCTACTTTTTTATTATAGATGTTAATTATGAAAAATCATAAAAGTGCATGAATGCACCAAAAGGTGTGCTGAAACAGTAAAATTAAGCTATAAAACCACTAAAAACGTACTAAACTGACACAGAAGTAATTATAATTTATTTTCATTGGGTCCATATAGACACGACCAAATGTTAGCCCTTAGTCCTACCTCGGCGCAGGATTAAATTTACGTAAAAATTAAGGTGTAGTAAATTCCCATAAACAGGTCGCAGGCTAAAACTTAAATTTCAGACATAAGTTACGTCCGACTATTAAGACTAGGCCTTCTCATGAATACGGCCCTAGATTGAAAAAAAAACAACAGGTCTTTAAGGAATATGTAACAAAAAAAAACCCAACTCAAATTGATTCAATCCAGTTTGAAATTTTGTACTGGTATTTAACACTTGAGATGAAGAACAACAGAGTTAAGGTGGGAGTTCTTTCATTAGAGGAACTGGGGTTATGATTCAACAAATATTATTTAAATATTCAAAGTGCATCAAGCCCAGTACAATTTTTTAAAACTATTCCTTCTTTTTTCTTTCTTTGAGATAATAAATGCTATCCATGTAAAAGCTGCAATCTGATTCATCGTGGGAAGGAGACGTTTCAAAGTGATACACACACAAAACAACAACAAAGATATCACATAAGTGATATACACAACAAAAAAACAAAAAAACAAACCCCAAAATAAAACAAAAATCAATTAACCCCCCCCCCCCCCCCCCTCTCCCACAAAAACAAAAAAGACACTCCAAAATCAATTTCAAAAACGAAAAAAAAAAAAAAAAAAAGCAAATTGTTATCTCAGAGCTGCTCTGTTCTATCTCCATTGAAAATAAGGTGAAGGAACAAATCGGTGCTAGAGCGACAAAATGCATTCCAGTATTTGCTGACGTTCTAGAGTCGTCCATCATCCTCATCAATGAATCCGTCGGTCTGGCTGTCGTCCTGGTGCAGGAAGGAGCGCTTGGGTCGCCGGATGCGGCTACGCAGGGCCAGGCACGTCAGGACAGAGCCGAGCGCCGTGCCCAGCAACAGGCAGCCCACCGCCACGCCGGCTATGTTGTCTGGGGGGAGGAACAACAACATAGTACAGTTACTGTCACTGCTACTACTAGCACTACTACTACCACTAACAGATTACATAAATATAAAAAAAATACTATACAAATATGAATTAAACCTTTTATTAATATTTATGAAATCATAACTAGGCCAGGCAAAAAATACTATACAAATATGAATTAAACCTTTTATTAATATTTATGAAATCATAACTAGGCCAGGCATAAAATTAATGCTGCAACATATGGATCATATGGTAATCATAACTAGGCTAGGCAAAAAATACCATCCAAATATGAATTAAACCTTTTATTAATATTTATGAAATCATAACTAGGCTAGGCAAAAAATACTATACAAATATGAATTAAACCTTTTAATATTTATGAAATCATAACTAGGCCAGGCAAAAAAATACTATAAAAATATGAATTAAACCTTTTATTAATAATTATGAAATCATAACTAGGCCAGGCATGTAATTAATGCTGCAACGATGAGGATCATATGGCTAGACCTCCATATTCAACATGTCAATTTGAGATGTAATCCTCTTGTTGAATACAGCCTGAACTGTATCAAAGCCTTCCTCAAGTTTTGTCAAAGGGCAGTGAAAGATTACCACCACTCCTCCTCCTCCTCTTACCACTACAACTACTACTACTAGAAATGCCATTGTTATTACCATTACTTCCGCTTCTAGAACCACTACCATATCTCTTGAAAATGGAAAATGTATTTTAATGCATAAAAAAATAACCCTCTCCACGTTTTCCTCTGAATAAACGGCAATGAGTTCAAGACCCAGAGACATCAAAACAAACTTTACCGGCGTAGTGAAGGTCGTGGTGCTTTGGAACTGCCGTTTTCAGTAGGAATTCATGGGACACGAAGGACCACATCAAGGCGTCGCTGATCAGGGCCTGCGCCGTCATCTCCGTCGACAGATTAATACAGCCTGAACTGTATCATAGCCTTCCTCAAGTTTTGTCAAAGGGCAGTGAAAGATTACCACCACTCCTCCTCCTCTTACCACTGCAACTACCACTACTACTACAAATGCCATTGTTATTACCATTACTTTCGCTACTAGAACCACTACCATATCTCTTGAAAATGGAAAATGTATTTTAATGTGTAAAAAAATAACCCTCTCCACGCCTTCCACTGAATAAACGGCAATGAGTTCAAGACCCAGAGATATCAAAACGAACTTTACCAGCGTAGTGAAGGTCATGGTGCTTTGGAACTGCCGTTTCAGAAACAAGGCTATTTAGCAGTTGGGTACTAAGGCTTAACGTTTTACGAAAAAATTTTAAAAAGAATAAAAGAAAAAATTACACTTTTTCATCCATATCAATCTTGGATTTCTATACAATAACCAAAAAAAACAACAAAAAAAAAAAAAAAAACAAGAGAGAGAGAGAGAAAAGAACATTTATTTCATCCATATCAATCTCGTATTTCTATAAAATAAGAAGAAAAAAAAGAGAGAGAGAGAAAAGAACATTTATTTCACCTGAAAATAGAATATTAAACAGAGTTATTGCTCTTAAACATTTAAACAAAGCATCCACATGAATATATCAAATCCAACCTAATAATTGCCGGATGTTTCTCTTGTGTGTAATCCCCATGACTCGTATCCACCAATGAGACTAATCTCATGGACCAGTCTGGACTTTGCCGAGAACTAGTTGCTCTTAAATATTTAAAGGAACCGTCCCTTCCCACCCCGCCACAGGCACCCAGAAATTGCAGAATGTTGTGCTTGTATGTATCCTGGGGCTTACCTTTTAGACCCATTTCATGGACCAGTCTGTACTTGGCCGAGAGGCTGAACTTGTCCTCATACCACACTTGGATCCGTTTTAATCCTCTCTGGGTTTGAGGAAATCAAGTGAGCAGATGTAGGCATGTTATTCTCACACAATTATTACTATTGTAATGGCATAGGCTGGTTTCTTAAATTCTGACATTAGTAGCAATGCTATATTCCTGACGGATTTTAAAAATTTCAGTATTAATTATGAGATGCACTTTGTTGAATTGAAAATATACACCACTACTATTCTCCATTGGCAGGTGCTAAAAAACACAAATGTTTTGAAACCTCAGACTTGCCTTAATTATACATACTACAAGTCTGACATAAGTAAACGTTGGATTAAAACAAACTAGGAGGTTTATCGGTGATGCCAGCTGGATCACAGATTTTCTACTGAGCCCTTGTGCATATTCGCACATCGCATATTAAATCACAAAACATAACCCCTAGATCAATCTTTATAGAACTCTGATAATCCCAATTTTTTCATATTAAATCACAAAACATAACCCTTAGATCAATCTTTATAGAACTCTGATAATCCCAATTTTCTTTTTTTTTAATGGAAATCCGTAAACCTACAGAACATTGGCATCACTGCTTTATGTATTTAAAATCTTACCATGGTCACATAGTTGGGAGCGTCAAACCAGTTTTTGTCGGCGATGGCATTGGAGACCATTTCATGGTCATGCACAATGTCCTTGTAGGAGATGGGGACACGTCGGCTGAAGTCACAAGTGCCCGATGTCTCATCCTTTGGCAAGGAGCACACATTGTTCTGGACAGAGGAGGAAAAGCATGTTGCAATTAATTTTTGTTATATAATAATATGTTCATTTATATTGCACTTTCCCCAAAGAAATCTACAAGCGCTAAAAAAACAAACAAAGCTAAAGTTCACTCAGACATTGATAGGCATTCAAACATTCACAGAATTGTGTTAACCCTTTGAGTGCAAGGAGCCAGGGCCATGATGTCCCCAGTATTGTGCAGGATTGTGCTAAGATTGTGTCTGTAACAACAAACGTTACATAAATGACATCATGACATCTGAATTAATTATAACTTCACTGCCTATGACTTCTTGAGGAGGGGTAAATTGGCAGGAAGTGGTAGAGCTTTGGTCTACAATTGGAAGTTCATCAGTTCAAAACCCACCATTGTCCAAATTTGTCCTCTACCAGTTGGGTCAGTGTCAGTATAATATGACTGGCTGAGACAGGAGTCCAGGTATCCTCGCATCGTCTCTGTGTGTCAGCATGTTACATTGTCAAACCTTAGACTTGGGACCCATCCACAATAAACCTTGCTGCTGAGTTGGACTTTACGAAATGAGCTTAATCACTCACTGACTGCTAGAGACTGCAGAAGACGAAGATTGATTTTACCTGCTACACAAGGCATTATTTTCATTTTCACCAGTAACAAAACTAATCTGATCTCACAATTTGATTACACAAAGAATGATTATAATCCCAGCACTCATAACACAATCACATCAAACATGTTGGCTGAATGTTGTGTGTGAAAAGGTTTACCTAACTTTATAGCTGTATGAAAAAAACCATATCAAATTCTCATATTTAAATATAAATCTGGTATTATTTGCAATTTGGACTTTTGTATAAACAAACATGAGTCAACCACGGTTAATCAGGCACATTTCCAAAGTTTCACTTTTGGGGCAAAAAAGCATCAAATACCCTTGAAGAGGTTGAAACAGAGATATTCAGCTTAATTCGAAAATAAAAAAGGTCAATATATATAATATTTATTTTTTAAGATGTTAAGAGGGCTCTAGTTCAAAACTGATATTATCAACCTGTGCCTGATTCACCCTGCTTGGTTCACAAATGTTTTTAAAAACTTCCACCAGAAACACATCCATATATTATGTTTATCCATACAAAACTTAAAACAACAGAAACACATTCATATATGTATCCATTCAAAACTTACAACAACAGTATCACATTCATATTGTAGTCATTCAAAACTTACAACAGAATCACATTCATATGTGTATCCATATAAAACTTACAACAACAGTCACATTCATATGTGTATCCATATAAAACTTACAACAACAGTGTCACATTCATATGTGTATCCATGCCAGGGAATGCCTAGGACCATCTTACTGCGAGGAACATGGTGGATGTTGTACTCACTGATGCCTGGGAACAAAAAAAAAAAAATATGAATCACTTTTTGGGTTGATTCATAGGAACTGAATATATGACAAATTTTTTAAAGTTATGTTATAGACCATTCATAGAATTTAACTTTTTCCCATCCCATGATTTTAGGCCTATTCCTTGTGTGCACACTATTTTGGGGGAATTTCCCAAAATCTGAATAGGTAAAAGCTTTGATATTTATTATTTTGAAATGGAAAGTGTGCAGATCAATACAAAAAGGTGCTAGCACAAGAGCTTATCAACCTGCATAACATGTGTGCAGTGTGATGGGAAAAGGTCAATGGAAAAAGAACTGACTTTGCTCAAAAATAAATAATTATGCAGCTATTCAATCCACTCTGTTCTTTTGCTATAATCCCCCCCCCTCCCCCATAAACTTTTAAGTGTGTATTTTATGGGATATTAAATATCCTTATAGAGCTAGGGCCTTTCCAGGAGTTGCTTTGATATTTATTCGCTAATGTCTAAATGGCTCTTGGAAAAACCAGTGACAAATAACAGTAGATTTTATGATTTTTGGCTAAAATTGAGTATAAAAAGAGAGTTTTACCCCCCCCCCCCCCCCCTTCTCCTCACAAGCAAAGATTGGCAGTTAGATAAAGTTATCCGACAACCACACCAGAGAATCCTTACCGTACAAAAGCTTAGTCATTGGAATCGTGGCCCTTGCGACGCACACAATGTTATCCCTGTCAATAAAACTGTCTGGGTGGATCACATAGTAGTCGCAAGCGTCGTTGGTCAAAGTGGCAAAATCACAGGACGTATTGTCGCTTGCACAAGGAGGTTTCCAAGGAACTATACAGGCCATCTGAAAAAAATAGGAAATGGCTTGAAAGATCACTGACCAGGGTTAGTTTAGAATCTTTTTTTCTATCAACTATTGTGATGAAAGAATTGTTTTCAAATATTCTTATATTACAACACATTAACCAATGTGTACAATTTAGCACCCCTCAATTAGTCCTCTAAAACCTGATTTTATTTTATATTAATTTTTACTTCCACAAGGTTGTCTGTACATAGATGGTAGCTTTGTTTGTATTTAAGCTAATTATGGGACCCAGCTGGAAATCAAACCTGAACCTCCTCTTTCTAAGTGCAATCTATTACCGACTAAGTTATTTAACAGGTCTTCAAGCATGACACTTTTCTCTCTTTGACAGACACACCCAATAATGATCAATAATTTTTACTTTTCGGGAGAGTAAAATGCAGCCAGAGCGTGTGATTTCCCCCATCAAGTAAGAAATTGGGCGGGGAAAGATGGTCAGAAATTTACTTTGCATTACGATTGCAGGTAATTTTCCCAGCTCTATCATATATAGTAGCAAGAATGACCTTGAACGGGGCTTGTGAAACTTCCGTCACGTCCTTCTTTATCTTGAGCAGGATCATGGCCAGAGCAACAAGGTTTTCATTTGTGTCTTCGATCGTGTAGGAGAAATAGTGGAGCAGATCCACCGTCAGGATATCCGCATGCCACACCCGAACACGCTGCAACATAGTCTCTATCCATTTATCCGTGTCTTCCGATGTAACATCTAGAGGTCTTTTCAGGACCATGGGCTCTAAGGAAATCGGAAGAAAATATATAGTATAAATATTTAAAATGGGGGATGCATGAAAGCAATGATATATGTTATCTCATAAGGCTACAAAAACTAATTGCTACTTATAAAATTAGGATGATGGTGATGATAATAATGATGTAATAATTTAAATAGGTATGATAGTGATGATGATTATAATAATATATAATACTGAATTTTCGGCCGTTATAGCACATTGTGACCAGCTGCTCAACAAACACAAGCTTAATATTAAATGGGAACACTACCTGTGATACTGAATTTCCGGCCTTTACTGTGAGCGATGCACATTGTGTTGAGCTGCTCGGTGTTGTTGTCCATGAAGGTGGCTGGAACCACCAGCGTCGTGAGAGTGTCCCATTTCCAACCCTGAACGTCTGTGGTTCCATTACTGAATGCAAAAACCTGAAACGACAAAAGGACCAATATTGCAGAATGCAAAAATCTGAAACGTCAAAAGGACCAGTATTACTGGTCATATGCAAAATTTTACGACCTGTAACCTCAAAAGGACCAATATTACTGAGTATTAAAACCTGAAACAACAATCTATATTTTTAACACAGTCATACGCAGAAATTTAAACATGTTTTGGACATTATTTTATGTACACTTCTATCATTTCATTTTCATGCCTGGTTAAGTGTTTTAAGCACTGTAATTTTTTGTTGTGGGTCATACCGTACAATTATAAAGATACATTTTTATTTGGCACATAAAGCACTGTATAACTTTGAATATCAATGTCAATCATTATAAAAATGATAACTTTGCAATAACTTTTCTTGAAACTGTTTTAGACTAGACTAAACGTGATAAATTATTTTGATGTTTAATACTTGGAAATTGTTAATAACTCATAGCATGAAAAGTTGGACAAGATTTAAACATAAATGAATAAAATATAAATTCAAAGTACCTCTGCATTAGTCCCCAGATCTTCCTTTGGGTACTGACAGTGTGACTCATCTGGACAGGGGCATGCTTTAATTTTCAATGCCGCGGAGCATGAAATCATCAGCAGAAGAAGTATCCGTGGCAAACATTTCTGGAAACTGTGAGCTAACATGGTTGTGTGTTATTTTGCTCTATATATACCTGCAAAAAAAAATGAAAAGGTTTTATAAAAAATGAAAAGAAAAAAACAACAAATGTATTAATAAAACTTAACCAGCCCGCTGGTGACTTTAAGTAGTATGAGACCCGGCCTTGCAAGTTGCCTTTATGTATCTATAGACAGTTATTCGAAAGTTACAACTAATCATGAAAGTTAATATCTAATCACTGATTCAATCCCTGTTGCACTTGCACTACGACAAAAGCTTAATGGAAATCTATAGGATCTGCAGCGCACAGCCTCATTCATATGAGAAGTGAAACTGTCATCTGCCAAACGAAGAATAATTCTATTTTAAAGTAATCTTAATTTTACACTTAGGCCAAGATCTAGATCTAGATCTAAAAATCATTCATACTGATGTTTATTAACGGAGAGCTAGACTAGATCTAGGTCTTAAATCGGCCCTCCTTGTCGTCCACTGGGAAGGGATCGCAAAGCAGGGAGTGCCTTCAATGTATAGATCAGATTAATCAGATCTTTAGAAAGAAACTTGTATGTAAGCTTAAGAATAAGAGTGCCAAATTATAAATCGTAAAGGCAGGCTGTTACTGTGTTAGGCTTACAGTGGAAGTTAAAATTAAACCTAAAGTTTAGGCTAACAGAATAATCTAGAAGTCGATAGTCTAGCTTATAAATCTAGATCGACATCTGTAGAGATAGATCTAGATCTAGAATAGATTAAGATTCTAGATAAATCTAGACCTAGATCTAGGTCTACATCTAGATCTAATTTTAAAAGAACTTGTGTTTGGCTTTTGAGTCTCTTACGGCTGCAGGATCTTCCTGTCTTATTTAACTAGAATCTATGTACAGCTGTAATTATCGCTGTTAATCTTGGGGGGAAAAAACTGGGTCTAGGAAATCTGGCACCTTCACGGGTTCAACCAGCTTGCAGATTTTATAAATCTTCAACCAGCAAGCTTATCACATTGATTCTAGATCTAGATCTAGGCCCAAGACATATAGATTCTCGGTAGGAAAGTCAGGTTGCAACCAAACATAAGATTTCTAAGCTTATGTATCTAGACTTCTGAGGGTTGCAGGGAAATAATTTGACTCATGCTAAGATTGCTATGTCAAAACTATTCCCTGAAGCAAAAGAGTTCAGCATAAGCCTAAGCTTTGGGGCAAGACTACGACAGTTATTGATCATGTGCAGTGCGCATTACAAAAAGGACGTTGTTAATAATCGTATAATTTCGCGATTCATTGTAACTGGTTGGATCTGTGTCAGTATAGTGTGACCGGCTGAGACAAGAGTCATAGTATCCCCGCCATGTCTCGTGTGTGGCTGCACAAAAAATTGTCAGACTTGTCTTGAGGCCCGTCGCCGTATATGACCCCTTTGAGGAACCCAAGAGTGTGTGTGATTAGCGCATTCATCTTCTAAATAAAGTATCACCGTCACTTTCCTTCGGCGGTGTTTGAAAAATATGTGCTTGGCGAACCAAGGTTCTCCACCTGAGACTGAACCGTTTTTTTTACTAATCTCACAGACTGCCCGAATAGCGCCGAGTACTAATCTCACAGACTGCCCGATTAGTACATGCCCGAACAGTGCCCAGTACTAACCTCTCAAGACTGCCCGAATAGTGCGAGACGCTATTCTCGCAGTATGCGTGATTAACAATAGCGCCGAACACTATTCTCGCAGGCTGTATGATTTACAATTTATTATAAAAATTAATTTATTATTAATTATAAAAACACACATTTGTATGCATATATGTTACACACTAATTTCTGCCGCCTAATATAGATATTTTAATATCAGGAGCTTCCTTGGTTTAATTTTTAAGTTTTACAAAACCGAACTAAATTAATTTAACCTATAATTCTATTCTTAAAAAAAATTTTTTTCGCTGAAAAAATGTAAGATAATGATATAATCGGTGCTTAGCAAGAAGAAAAACAAGACTACTGGGATTTTAAAGTGTAGTTTTGAATATTGAGTTAATTGATTTATTTGTCATAGGCCAAGCGTATGATGACCAACAGCCTAGATTTTTAAAAATATATTTGGCTTCACCGATACACTGTATACATTTTTTAAAGTAGTGGTTTAGGTGAATAATGTTTTTTCCCTATGGCTATATCCTATTCATTTGGGAATAGGTTCAAGATCAACGAACTGGTATAAGTCTAAGCAGATTTTTAGTGAGGTTCCACAAATTTAATGATCGACGATCTTATCGTTTCATTACCCCACAAACACACGACCTATGGACATCCTTTATACGACAATTAATGAATTAACTGCTGACAAACAGGAAATTATCAATTAATGATATAATTTTGTTCTGGATCTTTTACACGAGATTAAGAAACGTGAAAGCTGCACGTTTTCGTAGTTAACGAAACTCGATAGGGCTTAATGACGTCACATCTTGCGGCAGCGAAATAAACCGATATGCCTGACTGTACAACTATCTCCTTGTAGAGACTAATGGTTGGGTAAAACTGAAAACGGATTAAAAGGGATTCCCTCATTACCACCTTCCACCGTTGTATCGACTTAATCGGATACTGTTGGAAAGTCCAAAATCAAGACCACCACCATTATCATCATCATCAACTGAAAATTCCAGAAAAAAGGATCACTAATACAAAACAATAATGCAGCTAGTTAATTTCTTGTTCGTTGATTTTCATATTTATTGGCTAAAATTCATTGCTGTGCGATTATCTTTTCGATTTGTCATAATATAATTATATCATTTGAATAGAATGTTCTGAGAAAAATGGCATGCAATCATTCAAAAAATGAGCCCAATTTCAAACTTTAGATTTCACCATTTTCTTTAATTTACGGAGGATTACCGATACTTTAATGGGGATAATTTTGTTCTCACGTCACTTACGTTTTTTTTTCTTCTTCTTCTTTTTTTTTACATTCTACATGGCAATATGAAACATTAGACTTATGCCGTAATCGCAGAAATGTGGCGATACTGGTATGCAGAAAGGCGATCTGGTGCAAGTTGGTTTCACGTCCCCTATCTGTGTCAGTGTAATGTGACTGGCTGAGACAGGAGTCCTAGTATCCCCTCACTATCTCGTGTATAGCAGCACGTAAACTTGCCAAACGTTAGTCTTAGGGTCCGTCGCCGTATAGTATCCTCCTTAAGAACGTTGGAGTTAGCTTCTATCCTACAAACAAAGCGATGCGCCGAGCCCATGTGTGACTTACCGGTAACCAATAAACAGCATTAACTTTAACATTTTCAAAGCGCACCATTCAAGGCGTGGGCCTGTTCCTTGTGTGCGCATTATTTTAGGGAAACTGTTAAAATGTATAATGAGGTAACAACTTTGATACTGATTATTTGAAACAGAGTTGTGCAGTTCAGTGCAAAGAGGTGCTAGCACAAGAGTATAATTATCAATGCGCACAAGTCAGTGTGCGTCGTGGTGGGAAAAGGTTATTCTGTTATCTTCCTTTTTTTTTTTTCATAACAGCAACTTATCCCCACCAGGTGGATCACAGTAATGGTTGAATCGGTTTTTTTTTGTTGTAATTTTAATTTAAGGCCTAAACATTATCACCATAACACAGGTGGTAAGCGTCATGCGGATGTCAGTCCTGTACGTTTTCACAAACGTGTGCTAATAGCAGTTTAATATCAAACTTTCGGGAGTAAAAAAAAAAGGGAGAGGTGAGGTGATAATGCACGGACTGACACAATGGCTAAACATACGGGAAAGTGGCGAATGCATTTAAAACATGGAAGGATCAGGAAGTGTGCAGGGGTGTGGTCGCCAACGCAGCAAAGCAGGGTTCTAGATGGGTGGCCCCTGTTTTTGAGGGCTCAAAGTAATTGATCAATACTTTAAAACATAATTATTAAAGTTCTTCGTTCTGTGCTCTTTATAAGAGGTACCAATGATTAAAATTTTATGAATTTTTTTTTTATATTTAAAATATTGTATCTTGTATTGCACAATACGATCCCGTAAAATAGTTTAATTACTTGTCCTTTTCTAGTTACTGTACTATGTTAATACTTTAATAGACAAGACTCTTATTATCCTTGTTATACGAAAATGTTTTTATGTCGCTCAACACAGTTACCTAGTATTTGATATACAATCATTTTACAGGAAGCATGCTCACTTCCCAATACAAAATAAGATGAACCACTAAAATAGTTATGCGACTAACGAGATAGGATCTAAGCGTACATAACTGGGACATGACCTCTCAGGTTAGGCTCCATGACTATTCTCCTACATATGAAAAAAACACCAACCATAATAATTTGTATTCAGGGTAATTGTTAATTATTGATACTGAAGAAAAACGAAAGGGAAACATATTTCGTAAATCCCAATTCACGTGACCATTAAGCCTGGTAACCACAGCAGAATTTCGCTATGACTAGGACTAATAGAGCTTCCCTCTTCTCGGAGAGTCAACAAATCTCCATAATCGCATAATTAGTGAAGCGTTTTGCAACGCGAGATGTTGTTTAGATCCGATCACGGTTGACGCCAGTTCCAGAATTGAACAAGTCAAGTTAATTAGAAACCCCGCACACATGCGCGGTGCGGAGGGTCCAAGTTTGCACGTCACCAGATTTTACGGCGAGCTCGAAGCTTTAAAAGCAGCCGGTGGCGAAAAGCGTGAACCAGTTGTCTTGGCCAGACCAAACAGTTACAGATACCACGCACCACAACAGGTATCTCATGTTCTCAAAGGATCACATTTAACCGCAGTTTTACTATCACAAGAAGCGGTGTTTACTTTGTTCTTATCAATCAGTGAAGAAATCATCACGCTGTTAGCGAAGTTGCCACATAGAGACCTAGGCTATATTGCATAGACCCTACTACTTCTGTTGACATTGCATTGCTCTTGTGACGACCAGAAGTGCAGTTGGTTTGTGCTCTGGGGTGACGAACAGGAGATCTCAGGTTCGAATCTCAGCGTGTGTCCCGCGATAGATTCTTCAGCGAAACCCAGAAGCGCGAGTTGAATCTAATCAAAATCTACTCTTGGCGCGTTCGGTTTCATAAAACAACTCACCGATCTCTACACATGAAATCCGGATTGTTCATTATTTTGAGATGAGTGCGTACAAGACTAATCTATCGATCCCTGCTACTACTAATACTACAACAAGTACTAGTACTAACCACTGGGTGCAACACAGCATGATGCAGAAAGACGCAGACAATGCGATCCCATTCACCTATGGTAAAACCTCATGGAGGATCCAGGAAGTCAGAGGAATCTTCGCTCTAATGCGGGAAGAATACGAGGCAAGCAAAAAGATGATCATCACGAAGCGGTACCGCGACCTCAAGAGAATAATCGAGATGTTTACCGCGGAAGCCATTACCGAGAAGCTGCACTATTTGCTATCCACAGAGTCTGAGCAGAGACACACGAAGGCTAAACTGGGCAGCCAAGACCGAAGCAAAAAGACCGCCATCTTGGCCTGCAAGGAAAACTCTAATATCACCCACAGAGGTAGCTTTAACTTTAAGAGCAACAGCTACGGTGGGTATACCGGCAGCTTGGAAAACAAAGGCTCAACCAAAACCAGAACGTATAGCGATAGCCGCCTGATATGTTCCCCCCGCAACGAAGAGAGCGGCGAAAACAGACAGAGGAAGAACAACAATATTGCCAGGTTGGAAAGCAGAGGCAGCTTCAGATCAAACCAAACCTCGCAAACAGCGACAACGTGCTCCTTTCCGCAGCCAACAACAACAATAAAGAAAGCGAAAGTGGTCTTTGGTGGAGACAAAAGCATTCCAACAACCAATGCACTGCTCCGAACTCTCTAGCTCTCACAGTGTTGAAAAACAATTTAATCAACAGCAACGAGGCGAGACTGTCCCAGCACTGCCCGCAGTCCGCTACCACTGGCGGTTTCTACGTCAAACCCAGGTCCCTGGGGGTACCTCCTATAAGCAGCACCTACCCTCACAGCAGCAACGTCACCAGGGAAAACAACGGCATCGCTGACAATCTGGGACAAGCCTGTTCAGAAGCCTGTAAGTTCAGTGTGTTGTCTGTGGTTAACAATAATTCATGGTAAAATGATGATGATGATGATGATGATGATGATGATGATGATGATGATGATGATGATGATTATGTTGATGATGATATTGATTATGATGATGCTGATGGTGGAGGTGGTAATGTTAATGGTGATAATGGTGATGATGATGCTGATGATGCTGATGATGGAGGTGGTGAGGATGATGGTGATGACGGTGGTGATGGTAATGATGATGATGTGTGATGATGATGATGATGATGATGATGATGATGATGATGATGATGATGATGATGATGATGATGATGATGATGATGATGATGATGATGATGTTTTGTATCGTTTTGTATTCTTAGAGCTTCACTTTACCTATTTTTGTATTTTTTTTCTATTTTACTACTGACATAAATAGAAGAGTGAGGGAGAGAATAGAGAGATGGAGATAGACCGGTAGGTAGATGGATAGATGGATAGACAAGGAGAGAGAGCGAGAGAGGGAGGGAGAGAAGGGGGTGCCGAGGACATATTAAATAAAAAAACATGATCATAGTAGGGACCTTGTAAACTAAAAGAAAAAAAAAAGGATTCACATTTATTTTATTATGACGATTTCACATTCCTATTTTTGTTCACCTCTTTTCATTTTGTGACTTCTCATCCCCAGACACCTTTGTGGCAGCAAAAATAAGCCTCAACGGAATGAAACCCATCTCGGTCGTTTTAAGCCGGTGGCTTGGCGCGGAAACTCAAAACTGGAAACTCCGCAACACCATCTGTTCTAGGCAAGCAACTGAGACTCCGAATTCTCCCGTGGTTTCTCGGCGCTTGTCTCTCGAACGAAAATACAGAACAAAATACTCTTCACCCTTGGCATCACCGAGTAAACCAAAAGCATGCGACGCCTTGTCTGTAAAGTCCGCAGATCTGGGAGATTCGTTGTCAACGCGATCAACAGTATGTCAGATTTCTAACAGCGACATGTCAAATAAAAGAATTTGGGACAGGCTTGAAAATGGTGGCTGTCTTGAGCCTAAGGAGCAAACGAGAGTTCTATCATTATCTCCTAGAACTGACGTGTCGTCTCGTTGCACCGACTCCATGGTTGACAACATTGTGTTGACCATAGCGTATGACCACATCATCAAACTGAGGGACGAGTACAGCAAACTGAATGGCAAAAATGTCTGGTGTCGCTATAAAAAAATGAAGGCCATGATCAAATCCTGCATGCGGGTGTTAAACTCGGGCCAATGACAGGCGTAGCCTATATCGCTGCTAAAAATTTATAAATTACTACTTTAATAGATGAACTTATAAGTTTAACCATTTTTACGTTTCATTTTCCCCAGGGGATTGTAAGATACGCTTGCAAAGGCTACATTGTGGACGGATCCCACGACTAACGTCTGATAATTTACGTGATAGTCACATCATACTGACACCGATCCAACCAGTTGGGGACGAATTCAAACAAATCACCTTTTCAATCGATCGTGGGTTTGGAACGCGGATCTTCCGCTCGGAAGACAAACGCTTTACCCCTTTTCTAAAATAGGGACAATTAAGGCACCAGTAAAGATTCGAGCGTAGGACCTCCTGCTCGTAATTCTAAAGCACTATTTTGACTGAGTCATCGCCCTTCCCTTGTTTATGGCACGATAATTATATTTTAAAAAAAGGACTACTTTGCTTGAAAAATGATGTTACGTATCTCTACATTATATAAATTGTTTTCCCTACATTATATAAATTATTAAGATTTGCAACTAATAAAAATGTCATATGTTAAGTAATATAGCAAGAAGGCATGTAACAGAAACTTCTACAATCATGTTACCGTTCTATACATGTATTATCGTGTAATAATGTATACTCTTTGCATTCCAGTGTCCAGTGAATAATCTTCATTTAACTGTTCCTTCCAATCTGAATTGTTAAGAAAGTATGAAGTCCTGTTTTCGTCGTTTTTTAAGTGAAAAAAGCAATGATGAATTATGTGGAATGTGATGCGCTGAACTCCAAATATGAATACATAAATTATTATAATTATTCAAAAAGTCTATTAAAATGGATGTATAAACAAATATGTGTCTGAGACTTAATATATATGTTATGTTCCAACCTAACACGTCGTTTATTTCTTTCATGTTAAAATAACACTATGCCTTGATTGACATAATTTAAATTTTTAAGATCCCTATGTATTTTGCTTCACTTAAACATCTCTCACTTTTCTGTATCGCAAGGATAATAAAGATGTTCTTAACATTTCCAAGATAATTTTACTTACAATGGATATTGTAATATTTTCGATGTATTTAACTGTAAGCCTCAGGATTGCACCATATTGAAGAATTCACTTCTTCTTCTTCATAAATTAAAGATCAAGCACAAAATCAATGCTTTTTGTGTGATGCATTCATTAATGAAATATTTTAAAACACTTCTATTTCCCATAGAGAGCAAACAAATGTTCTAGTTTAAATTTAAAAATCCAAAACACAATAAATTTAATATAATGACTATCTGCACAGAATATCAGTTGGCAAGGAAGAAAGAACAAAAAGAGGGACAACATAAAATAACAAAACAAAACTGTTTGAGCTGCAAAGTATTTATAGTGTATTATGATAAAATTTAAAAGAATAACATTTGGAAATAAAAAGATACATTATCTGCGTTTTTAAACTACAGAGGCTCTGTAATACTAACTACTGTGTCTTTACAAATAATCTACGCATTTGTGCATTTCAATGAATGTAATTGCGGATTTCTATCCCTACATACCGACATTTATTTACACGAAAAGTTTTAAAAGTTTAAATAAAATAAATTCTTCTGTTAAAATTTAGTATAAAACGAAACAAAAAGGAAAATAGTCTCAATGTCCAAGGATCGTAAGTACAACGTTGTGGTAAGCTTACTCCTCGTCTTAAGATATACGATGAAGAAGGCTTACAATGGGTTGTAAGCTACCGCCACGTTGTACCTACGACTCTAGAATTCACACAGTCCATTACCACAGAATGTATCTGTAAATAATAAAAAAGAAGCAAAAAATACACTATCAAGTGCAATGCAGTAAAACCAAAGGCATCAAAAAACGACATGACACACACACAATGAAGCGACCAACACATTCATCTGAGATGGGATGTAAGCACGATCATCGATCTAACATCTTTGGTCAAATTTTGAAAAAAAAAGAAAAGAAAAGAAAAGATAAGCCTATAATAGTTGATTCAAAATAACTGATATCAATAAGCCATCATTTGTAGCAAAGATGCTGCTGATAAAACACCAAGCACTAAAGCTAACTTTTTTTATGGATAACATATCAAGTATTAACGTTTTGTGAACAGAATGATTGCAGTAGTTGTTAAATTTATTTGATTTCCACAATAATGCAAGAATATTTTCTAATTTAGCAAAATACACACATAATTGTAATATTAATTATTATCATTGCCAGTAAAGAAGTTCGCACATTCAAGGTATTTTTCCACATAGTAATTTCAATAATCTTGTATAAGCACAAGCTTCTTTTTGAGATTGAAAAGATGAACATATTACATAATTATAATAATTTAAGGTCTGATATGTAAGAATCATAAAATAAACTATATTACATGGCACATTTTGAAAACATGATATCCCTATAACATTCATGGGTAAAATAGACCAAATGTCTTGCACTGCTTACTTTCCTTTATCAAAGTAACGAAAAAGTTCATTAACCCAACAGAGTCACATTGCGTACATGTAAGCGCTGAAATAAGACATTTTGTTTGAAAGGTAAAAATCTGAAGTTTTCAAATCTGCATTGTTTTTCTTTCTTTATTGGTTAAAAAAAAAAAAAAAGAGTTTTGGAAAAACGCTGAAAATAGTGCAATTCCATGTGCATTGCTGGCAAAAATACTGTGATTCCGTTGAGTTAAGCTCCAAATGTTCACCGTATAGTTCGAGGATAAGGGGAAAGAGATACAGAGATGACGGGAGTGGGGAGTATAGATTGGATTTGCAAGAGACAGACCACTGCACAGTAGTAATTTTTAGGTAAATTTATTTATAGAGACAAAATTTTAGGTTGTGCTCAGCAGTGGTTAGAAGTAGACTTACGTGTGAAAATGGCTGGAAAAAATTATTTCGTTTTGTGGGATTAAAACATAAATCCAATTGGATAAATGGCACCACCTAAACATTGATTAAAAACGTTAATTGTTTATGATAAAAAGTGCTGCCGCATGAATAGAAACAATTTTCGTTACTTTGATAAAGGAAAGTAAGCAGTGCAAGACATTTGGTCTATTTTACCTATGAATGTTATAGGGATATCATGTTTTCAAAATGTGCCATGTATTATAGTTTATTTTATGATTCTTACATATCAGACCTTATGTTATTATAATATGTAATATGTTCATTCTGTATCTCTTTCCCCTTAACCTCATTCTAGACTCCTCACTGATCGCTCAATTTCTCCTTCTATCACTGTCATCCTTTCTCTCCTTCCTTCCTTTCTGCACTCTCTCCCTTCTCTCTATATCCTTCTGCTCCTTCTTTTCACCTGTGAACATTAATTTCCAACTAATAAACACATAGTTTAGACTCAACTGGTCTTTTGGCCTACAAGAGAAGTAAAAATATATTTTTACCAGATCTTGGACTCAAACTGGGCCTCCCAAATGGAAAGCCAATGCTCCACCAATTAATCCAGCTTTGGACACGGGTTGTTAAATTTGTTTGATTGCATTTAAGGGGATATGAGGCACTTTTTTTCATTTGAAGAATGGCACACAAAAATACACAAGCAATAAATGGAACTTGGCTCAGAAATACGTTAAGTCTAACTTAAACTCATGATTGAGTGCAAAATAAAAAAAACACAATAAAATTCACAGTTGAAAAAAAAGGTAACACAACTCTGTTTCTAACGCAAAGTGTTTTTTTTTTCCGAACAGTCATTTACAGATAAAGTATTTGTTTGTTTATTTTGTTGCTTAACGTCCGAAAAATACATTTTTTACAGCTTGTGGGATTCGAACCGCCAAACTTTTGATCTGGAGACGAACGCTCTACCATTGCCGCCAGTTTGCCCCAGTATTAATTGGCCTTATAAAATGTTGCTACAAGCTGGAATTGTTGAAGTACACTTGTATATCAAACGGGTGTTCATTAACCCAACAGAGTCACATTGCGTACAATCATGTAAGCGCTGAAATAAGACATTTTGTTTGAAAGGTAAAAATCTGAAGTTTTCAAATCTGCATTGTTTTTCTTTCTTTATTGGTTTAAAAAAAAAAGAATTTTGGAAAAACGCTGAAAATAGTGCAATTCCATGTGCATTGCTGGCAAAAATACTGTGATTCCGTTGAGTTAAGCTCCAAATGTTCACTGTATAGTTCTTAATCTATTCTGGATCTGGTTATTAAGCGGTGTTTCGATGCTTAATAAAATAAAAGCTACACCGCTTAAGCGGCACCTCAGGCTTTAAAGGTTAAGTTACTGCCACATTTCTTCTACCGTCATCAAAGTCCTAACCTTGATCTTGCCCCCCCCCCTCCCTCCCCAAACCCTTCGAGCCAAACTTTCAAGATCATATATCTTCCATGTCATATATTATTAGCTGAATCTAATACGCTATCTTTCGTTCACAATTCTATTAAGGCATCTAAAAAGATTATTTTATTATTGGTCAAGGATAAAGAGAAGAGATCAATTTCATTATAAGTCCAAATCGGGTGAAAAAGTAAATGCTACACCTGATCCCTCATTAATCTTTTTCCTTTAAACCAGCTTATACAAATAGATAAGTCCATATTACAACGCCTCTTATTCATCTGGATTATAAGAAGAAATCCTATATTTTTTATACTCAATTTTAACAGCAATTGAATACAAATATAAAAGCATATCAAGTAATAATAGATCTATGATCAAGAAATTTTTCATTCATTGAATACAATATATAAATAAGTTATATGATTTTATTGAGGGCAAGAGAAAACATTTTATTTCATTAAATAGAACGGTAATAATGTAACGCAAACTGAAAATTTACAAGCTATTGAAAACCTAAGCCCAACTAAATTTCTGTTCAGATAATACTTTGCAACAATTTAAATGTACTTTGTATCACAGAGTTTATAAAGAAAAATGAAGTAAAATACATTTTTTAAATCACAGAGAGCAGAAATTAAAAAAAAAAAAATAAAACAATAGAAGAAATTATAAACACTTAAAAAAAGGCATATTCCAGCCACTTGAATTGTCTACCTATGTAGAATTCAGATTTTAGATAATCAAAGTTGTCAGGCAGGAGGTATAAACCCCCACTCAGTCAGTGCTGGAGCCAAGTCAGACCAGCAACACCAACACAGAGCTGACAAATATATACCCCACTCATTTTCTCACATTTTTTTCTTAAAATTGATTAGCTTAACAGCCAAATGTATGCTAAAAAAAAGAGAAATTTTAATACTCATTTTTAAATACATTTTCCCTTAACTCTTTAAACCTGAGCGGCCACATTGTGAAGCCGGTAAAATCATAAAAAATTACTGAAAACAAACCAAAAAACTCTTTCCTTTTATAGATCTATCTAAAACCTACGTCAAAACATGGAATGGGCATGGGGGGCTTAAAGAGTTAAATTTGTCCGCTTTGACGTTTGGTTAGGTTAACAGCTCTGTTAAAATTAACCGAGCAACACAGTCCCTCTGCTCTGACCCTTCCTCTCGCCTGTTCACTGCTTTGATGAGCCTGGATTCGGCCCCTTGCTTGACTTGGTCCGTGAACTAGACGGCTCCAATGCTTTTCTCACTCCAGTTTTGCTGGTACTTCCAGGACCATACGGATTAGGAATGGATTTGCGTTTTGCAGCAGCTTCAAGTTTTAACTATATGGGGGGAAAAGTATAATTAATGATTAGGGAGATGAAATATGATATTATTAATGAATCAATTCCCCCCTGCTAAATCAAAAGGGTCAATGTAAGAAAGAAAAAAACATCAAAAAGAAAAATTATAGCCTATATGACCACATGTACAATCTTCATGTATATCTTAAGTATTGCTATTGGAAATGAACTAATTTGAAGTGGGTATTTGCATTTAAAACTTGAAACCAGAGTTGTATCTCTTACCCACAGTTTAAACAGACATTAAGGAAATATTATAAATACCAAAATCAATTATTTGTTTATTGACTTCATAATGCCCAACGTCAGCAACTAAGTTTTATCGTGGATGGAATTCCTATCAGTATCACAAAAATAATGAAACAAGCATGAATTATGTAAAATTATTGTTTTATATTCCATGAAAACTACAAAGCATTATTTAAAATTCTACAATGTAAGATTTAACACTCACACGCTCTTGGTATCTTCGCTCAAAGTAATCCATGTCCGATTCGCCTTCCTTCTTTGCGGCCGAAATACGTTCCTCCATGTCTTCAAAGACCCTGTCTTCAGGGCCAGTTATGGCAGCTGGAGGATGAGAGAGTTAGAGAGTCAATGAATGGATGTATTCATAAAAAGAGAGAGAGAGAGAGAGAGAGAGAGAGAGAGAGAGAGAGAGAGAGAGAGAGAGAGAGAGAGAGAGAGAGAGAGAGAGAGAGAGAGAGAGAGAGAGAGAGAGAGAGAGAGAGAGAGAGAGAGAGAGAGAGAGAGAGAGAGAGAGAGAGAGAGAGAGAGAGACAGAGAGAGAGGGAGAGAGAGAGAGAGAGAAACAGAGACATACAGACAAAGAGAGTTATTATATAATGGGAGGGTTGGTAAGAGGGAGAAAACATGGGCAACAGAGGAATGATCATAGCCTGATCTGTATTAAATTGGACAAGGAATACTACTAAAACCTTATTATAGTTTAATTTACTGTTATCTAAAACAGAAATGCATACAGGTACATACATAATAGATTCAATATTTAAAAAAGTATAAATAGTTGATTTCTATAGGTAACATTGTTACAACTATAGCCATTGCTTGAAACAAACTTTGGCTTTTGCTAGTTTTAACAGACAATCGACATTGCTTACCTTTTCCGCCAGTTTTTGCCATATGGTGTGCTTTTATAGAATTGACATTAGCTCTGAGGAACGGGCCATCCAAGGCTGTGATTGGTTGATTCAAAAACTCCTCAGAGGGTGCCCCTGGTCACACAAAAGTAAAAAAATATTATTAGTTTTTGTACATAGGACAACATTCGTTTTTTAGATTCATACAAAATTTAAAAGGTTTGGTTTAAAAACAGGCATGGAAAAACTTTGGATAGCATTTTCAAGCTAAGGAACTCATTATTATAGGCAAAAGAATAACAAAAAACAAAAAACGAAACAAACAAACCTCTGCCACTGGGGTCCAGCCTGAGATAGCCCTCGGCCAGGGAGGAGAAGCCAGTGATCCCCCCCATGGCCTGGAACGGCACTGCCTCCCCGAGCGGATGACCCCTGGCCTCACGTTCCTCCGCTGTCTCAATGATCATCTGGTGCTCGTTATGCGTGTTGCCGCAGGAGCAAGTGAAAGAGCTCTTGAAACCAGTACACTTTGTGCAGCCACCTGAGAGAAAGAGAAGGAAAAGCAAATAGAAATATAGATTAGTTTAAACTACTTTCAGCCTCTTGATTCCCTATGGTACATAGGGCCGTCACAATTCATTTCTGGGTTGGACCCTTGAAGTGAAAAAAGTTCCACAATGTTTTTTTCAAATAATATAACAATATTTGACTTCCCTGAAATCCTAAAAAAAAAAAAAAAGAAGAATTACTTCAGTTAAAAAAATTGAGCATAAACAAAGAATCTCCCAAAAAGGGATAGTAGGTAAAATGTAACAGTAGCTTACGATTCGGTGTAATCTTTTTTCTTCAGTATTTCTTAAGGACTACAACATTCTACTTAAAATTCAAGGAACACAATGTGACCCAACTTACCCCTCTTGCAGACATAGGGTGCCTTAGCCTTGTGTTCCTCCGCCAGATGTTTACACGTGCACCTGATGCTTTGGCTTCCGTTGAGCGGCACATAGTGGTAAGACGAGCATAGACATCCCGATACTTTGCAGCGAAGTTTGATAGGGCGCTCGCTTGGAATTTCTGCAAAGTCTGTCTCATGCTGTTTGTACCTTAATTCAAGTCACGATGACCACAGATACAGGAAGAAATATTTTTCTGGTTTGTGAATTTTTCTTTGTTTCAACGTTTGATTTTTTAAAAAGTCAATTATGAAAAAACTGTAATTTCAGTGATGCCAATTGGATCCTTTTTCTAATTTTTTTTTATTACTGCACTCTTTCGCATAAAGCTGAATAGAATCACAAAATATAACCTCTTGATATAATTTTACTAAACTTGGACCTGCCAACTTTTTTTAAGAACTGAAAATCCATAAATACTCGTAATATACAGAAAATTGGCATCACTGTAATTAAAAATTGTTTTTTCATACCATTTAACTAAGTTCATATAACAATCATAATCACCACTTTTCATCCCCAGCTTTATTGCCACAATGTCCATTAGATTTATCTGCCACATTGTTCATCACATCGCAAATGTTTTTTGTTGTTGTAGAGCAATTAATCCTGTTATCACTAACACAGCAACAAGTGACACTTCTGCATTTTCTTTTTCCACCAATTCTTCTTTTCTTCTTTTGCTTGTTCAGCAAATCCTTTTTTCTCCTGAAACTGCCTAGTTAGAAATGTATACCATTCAAAAAATTTATAAAGAGCTCATAATTTGATTTTCCCTTCTCTTTTCTTAAAATCCATTCTTATTTCTTTTACATTGCCACCGTTGTTTTTTCTCATCGCCTGTGTGCCAACACAATCCTAAGAATTGTAGAAACAAAGCATTTCATGTCTCTTTTAAATGGTTGAACTTTACACAAATTCAAAGATTGAAGCCTCTTAAAAGAAAAGGTTAAATGTCCACCTGTGTGTGCAAAAGCAAGGTGTTTCTGGTCCAATCAGTTTACAGTCCATCCCAGCAGGATTAGAATAGCAAGTGTAGATTCGATTTTTGATTCTCTGGAAAGAAAATGCAAAAGAGAGTTTGATATTAAATGTGTCCAAAGCAAAAAATATGTATATATAAAGAACAGGAAGCGCAAAATACCTTGGAGTTACCATCGATAGTAGATGTTTATCTGGTAAAACTGATCAAAATTACCCCCCCCCCCCCCCCCCTCCCCCTCATCAACACACGAAAAATAAAAAATATTATGCACGTATGTACAATTTGGAGAGACAGAAAGATTGATTTGCATTATGACAACAATAAGAGCACAAAAGTAACAGCCTCCAAAATGGAAATAATCATACTTTTATCACCAAAAGCAATGAAAGTTTATAATTGGTCATGTTTTTGATAAGAAATAAATGTAAAACAATTTGAGAACATTCTGGTGAATTACCTGAGGAATGACTTTCCGCTTATAAGCTTCATATTCCTCTGGTGTGAACATGTTCCCGCCATCATCATCCCCAACAATACTGTAAAATGGGAATGGATAAAAACATGTGAAAAAATCTTTTGTGTAGCCATAAAATTATTAAAAGTAATTTCCATTGTAAATACAGTTTAAAAAAAAAGAAAAGTATTTATAATATATTATATGAAAAGTCAAAAGAAGATTCAAATCTGCAGTCTAAATCTAAATTTAGACATAGAAGTAGTCTAAATGTAGGCTTTATATAGATAAATTTTACCGCCTATACTCCAAGTACGCATCGACTGACGCACCAGCATTGCCGCCGAATTTAAGGTTGTATTGGCTGCCTGCCATGACCGAGTCCCGACAGATTTAGCAACAATTAAACATAAACCAATTAGCTTATTGAATTTCAATGATATGACTTCCTTGTGGTATTATGATAGTCTACTTGTGTTTTGTTTCAGAACGGATTAGCGTTCAGTCGATGCTGAAAGAGAAAGTGTGTAGATTTCTCAAACCATGACAACAGTCAACAAAATGAAAATTAACAGTGCCAGATACTTGAAAAGATTTCCGAAAAAAAAAAAACAAAAAAAAAACTGTTACCACGGCCATGTCATCTTTTATTATTTTTCTGTTGTGGTACGCATTTCCGCAAAAAAAAAAAAACAAAACAAAAAAAAACACACACAAAACAACACACTTTTACCACGGCCCTGTCATCTTTTATTTCATTATTATTTTTTCTGTTGTGGTACGTATTGTTTAATATGATTATCTTTCAAATAAAAGCAAGCACTGTTCTTTGAACCCAGCTAGGCTTTTTTTTGCTATTCACGTTTGTACCCATATGAACAAGGAAAATAATAAACCAATCATCGGCTGAACATTATTAAGACTTGGATATGGCCTGGATCTGGATAATCATTTTTGTGTGTGATGCCGTTGAAATAGATCTAAACTACAAGTTATCTGTTCTGTTTGACTGGGAACGGTTGCGGCGGGGACATATTCATTTGGTTCCACCATGCATTGCTGTCTGCTACATAAGCGCATAGATCTAGCTATTTATCTCCCTGAGCAGGGTGATTATAAACTTGGGCTTTGTGCATGCGCGAGTCACCCGTAACTAAAAAAAGCGTTTGGCATGCGCAGGTTTGTTGATTATTCGTCATTATAATTAAGAAATAAAACAATCAAGTTATTTGGATTTAGTAGAGTATAATGATGTGGTGACAAACATCTATAATAGCCTACCGGTAGGGGCCTACATGTAATATTATGGTTTTATTCGGATGGGTGTGTTAAACTGCATTTCCATTTTAATATTAAATGCACAACAGAAGTGCATAGATCCTGAGTCCCATGGATTCACGTGTTCACCTCAGAGAGCATACAATTGGAGACCAAGCGGTAGGCATCGCCTCTGATCAAATTAGATATGAGACTCGCATCAAAATAGCAGCAGATCTCTCGACCCAATCAGTAACTGAGGTGTAAGAAACTGCAAGAAATAAATGCATGCTAGTACGCTTCTTTTTCCACTTCCTCCCTCTCCTCTCTGCCCATAGCTCTCCTTTTTCTCCTCCTCCTCCTCCTCTTCTTATTATTATTATTATCATCATCATCATCATTATTATTATTATAATACATGCCGCTTGGCTACACACTTCGACAACATGTATGTAACATCACAAGGCAAGCCCTGGAGTGAAATCCCAAGTAAAAAGAAAGGTCGGCCGTCCAAATCAGACTTGGCGGAGAAGCACCGACGCAGAGATAAAAGCTGCCTGCCGTACCACTTGGGCCGAGCTGAAGAGGACCAGCCAAAACCGAGTCAGGTGGAGGGTTAAACTAAACTTAAGCTTCGCTTGTGTTTGATGACACAAAGGTGAA
>RQTK01000045.1:568073-581124 GCA_003991915.1 Elysia chlorotica | reverse complement strand
CCAGAAAATGTCTTGTTCCCCCCCCCCCCCCCCCACCCCTTTTTCCAATTGTTTAAGTCGGCGTCAATCCATGTATTAAGGAGTGTCTCTGTGGTGTCAGTACATAAGATAAGATAAGATATAACTTTATTTGTCCTCTAAAGGCACATTTGATGGTCCGTATATGCAGCATAACAAAACAGTATAGACAGTTACGACATGGTATCATGTATCATGTGACCGACTGAGACAGGAGGCCTGATATATCCCCACTGTGTCTGAAATGACGTACGTACAATTGTCTTTGGACCTGTCCACATTACATGTAGCTGTATAGCTTATACATGTATGTATAGCGCTGGAGTTGGACGCTAAGCAATCCGGGGGTCTGGTGGTAGCCCTGGAGTAGAACATCGGTTCCCGGCGCAGGGACTCCGTGGTTCGAGCCCTGGCGATTTCGCCCCCTTCTGGTTAGATCGGTGACAGTTTAATGTGACATCCTGAGACAGGAGTCATGGTATCCCCGCCCTGTCTCATTCGCGGCAGCACATAAAATTGTCAGACGTCAGTCTTGGGGCTTGTCAACGACATAGCCTATTTAGTGCTGACGTTGGACGTTAAACCAAAGTAACTACAACTACAAGCTAAGCAACCAACTCCACTCAACAAGTCAGAGGTTCAGTAGGATATTATTACAAGCTTTGAGATGCACACCAACGATAACAAATGACGCAATAAGATCCCATAGATTTTTCTAACGTTTCATTGGCTCTGTAAGTTTAGGATTGAGCTATGGTTGGAGTTAGACGCCGATGAAGATTCCCTTCGTTTTCTATATGGGAGAGAGAGGGAAACCCTAACCCTAACCCTAACCCTAACCCTAACCCTAACCCTAACCCTAACCCTAACCCTAACCCTAACCCTAACCCTAACCCTAACCCTAACCCTAACCCTAACCCTAACCCTAACCCTAACCCTAACCCTAACCCTAACCCTAACCCTAACCCTAACCCTAACCCTAACCCTAACCCTAACCCTAACCCTAACCCTAACCCTAACCCTAACCCTAACCCTAACCCTAACCCTAACCCTAACCCTAACCCTAACCCTAACCCTAACCCTAACCCTAACCCTAACCCTAACCCTAACCCTAACCCTAACCCTAACCCTAACCCTAACCCTAACCCTAACCCTAACCCTAACCCTAACCCTAACCCTAACCCTAACCCTAACCCTAACCCTAACCCTAACCCTAACCCTAACCCTAACCCTAACCCTAACCCTAACCCTAACCCTAACCCTAACCCTAACCCTAACCCTAACCCTAACCCTAACCCTAACCCTAACCCTAACCCTAACCCTAACCCTAACCCTAACCCTAACCCTAACCCTAACCCTAACCCTAACCCTAACCCTAACCCTAACCCTAACCCTAACCCTAACCCTAACCCTAACCCTAACCCTAACCCTAACCCTAACCCTAACCCTAACCCTAACCCTAACCCTAACCCTAACCCTAACCCTAACCCTAACCCTAACCCTAACCCTAACCCTATCCCTAACCCTAACCCTAACCCTAACTCCAACTCCAACCCTAACCCTAACCCTAATCCTAACCCTAACCCTGCCCAGTAATCTAAGTGTGGTTGAACGATTTCGTTTGTTGTTTTTCAGGTTATTCTATGGCGACTTCCAGTTTTTTCTTATAATCTTATGGTTGGCTTCGCATCTGTTTCAGGTATCTGCACCCGAGTATGTTCCAGTTCGAACCCGATCTTGGCGAGCTGATCAGCCATTTCATTTCCCTCCATTTCAAAATGGCTGGGGATCCAGCAGAGGGTAATTTTCTTACTATTTTGCTGAATTTCGTGATTTTTTTCCTCAAGATGTGAAGAAATTTCTTATTTTTTAAGTTGTCCTCTCCGACCACCTTCACTAGGGAAAGCGAGTCAGAGGATAAAAAATTAATGTGTCTTTTCTTGAGGTGAAGACATTGTCGAGTGCCATGCACAGGGCCACTACCTCCGCAGTAAATATTGACGCCTTCGCAACCACCCCGTAGTTTTTTTTTTTTACTACAGAACATGGCCTTTTTTAATATCTAAATGTATGCTTGTATTTTGAATGAACATAATGTAAAGTAATCACATTTCATCTTAAATTCTTCAGTTGCCTTCATCCCACTATCCCCGCAAGAAAAGTGGAAAAATAGAACAATTCACACACAACAAAACAAAACAAAAAAATTTTAATTGTTCAACACCCCTACTTTGTGCCCTAATATGATAGCATCTCCTAATTGCAGCTGTCAAAGAAAAACTAATTAGAATTAATTAAAGAAAAGGTAATGGTGACTTAAGTTGGTGTTGTTTTGCTTCAGTGGTTGTTAATTTTTTTTATCGCTATCGCTAACCATGCTAATCAGCCTTGTTAGCGCTAGCAGTTACTCTTGTTTCATCGCAGTTTGTGCACAAGTAAACACCGAGCTTGAACTTGTGAATAACAAGTTAGATAAACATCACGACTTTGACATTGAAACGCTTGGCCTTTGTATGATAATGACTTCCTTCTTACTTTGTTTACACGTATTAAGGTACACACACACACACACTCATACACATACAAATAATTGACATCTTTTAAGAACTTTTTTTCCATATATTATGTGCTTAGATCGAGTGTAATATCAAGGAAATTTATGGCTTTTTTGTTGGCTTCAAATGTTATACTCAAGTTATGTTCTCCAAATATTTTAAAAATTCGTTTCTTTATGATTTGTACTTTTGTGGGGTATCCTTCACCACTGGTAATCCGACATCTCTGTGGGGGCCTACACTGATGTCAAAGTCTTGTAGTTTATTTAGTAGGTAGAGTCCAACCAGCTCGCATGTTTCAGCTCCGACAACATTGTCACATTGAAATGAGATCGTTCTTTACACCATGCTTGACCGAATTGGTATAATTTTGTTATTTTTGTATGTAATATTATTTGTTTGTGTTCTTCAGTTATAGTTGTAAACCTTGAGGCGAATTTCAGGGCTTTGGTAAGCAACACGGGATAAAATTCATATACATGTATATAGAAAGATATAATTATAAATGTTTGATTGTTTTTGTCAGTGATGTTGTTGAACCAGTCTATAACGTCGTTCGTTTTTCTCCACTGTATGATCTGCCTTGTTCTTTACGTCTCTGACGATAATTATTTTCTAGTATTTGTTTGCTGACTTTTCCTAATTAGCTTTTGCATTGGCTAATTAGTCGGCATGTTGGTTTATTAACGAAGTTAGGCCTGTGATCTTTTAATGTAGTTAAGGCTTTTTTCTGCAGTTCTATCAATTCTATCAATGTAGTCTAACCTTCTTGTCCATTCTTACATCTTGTCTTGTGACTTCCAATACAGATGTTTCATTTGATTTTTGTACTCTTCTGTTAGTTCTTGTTGATCAAATGTTCATATTCGTCCTTCCCCAGTTTGTAGTAATTGGTTGTTTTGTCAGCGTGGATGTGAAGGTCATTATCCTTTCTGGCCTTTTTTTACGTCATCGTTGAGTTTTCTCTGAAAATTTTTTTTTCATATTTCCTAAACTTAATGTTTTCTATCATTGAAACCAATCCGTCCTCCAAGCGTTTCAAATCTTGGATGCACGTTGGTTGTTTAGTAGAGTTGAATCCATAAGTTTCTTTTGTTGGTTTATCAATCTTTTGATTAAGAAAAAAACGTACTCCCTCGCAGTTTAACGAAAAAAACAACAACAACAAGCCTGAACAAAAGAAAAAGCAATACTGTCTACGTGCATGCACAGAATAATGTATCTTCTAAAGAACACCAGAAAAATGAACGGGACGAAGTTTTCTGATTATATGGGCGCAGTGGCGCTTATCGAAAAATATGTGAAAGGTGTGTGTGTGTGTGTGTATTTGTGCGTGTGTGTGTGTGTGTAATAGTAAATTATCTACGAAGATGAGTCCCTATGCACTCTGACTGATGTAGGAACAAATGAATCCTTGTATCTCTCAGTACAGGTTTTATGTGAGAAAAGTCTACAACATATATAATTATATATATAGAATAAAGCAATAGAAAAATGACATACAGCTCGGAAGCTTACCGGCAAGAAACGAGGCAGGACAGGCTAAACAACTCTAACAACTCCAAAGGAGCGTAGAATGCAACTACACCTCTAAAAGACAAACTCCACAGCACCCCTCTCCAAGGCAATATAACTTCACACCACGCCTATCCAAGGCAATATAACTTCACAGCACGCCTATCCCAGGCAATATAACTTCACAGCACGCATATCCCAGGCAATATAACTTCACACCACGCCTATCCAAGGCAATATAACTTCACATCACGCCTCTCAAAGGCAATATAAATTCACATCACGCTTCTCAAAGGCAATATAAATTCACATCACGCTTCTCAAAGGCAATATAAATTCACATCACACTTCTCAAAGGCAATATAAATTCACATCACGCTTCTCAAAGGCAATATAAATTCATATATAAATTCACAGCACGCTTCTCAAAGGCAATATAAATTCACAGCACGCTTCTCAAAGGCAATATAAATTCACATCACGCTTCTCAAAGGCAATATAAATTCACATCACGCTTCTCAAAGGCAATATAAATTCACTGTAAGGCAATATAAATTCACAGCACGCTTCTCAAAGGCAATACAAATTCACATCACGCTTCTCAAAGGCAATATAAATTCACATCACGCTTCTCAAATGCAATATAAATTCACTGTAAGGCAATATAAATTCACAGCACGCCTCTGAAAGGCAAGTCATGCTTCACAAATTACACTAGAGTTTTGAATACAGAGAATCCCCCTGACGCGCCGTAATACACGTCTCCTGGAAATATGAATTCGTTAACTCTGTACAGAGAGTGAAGAGAACAAGACAGAATAGATGCATTCTGCCCCGTTCCCGGCAATAATTCCACTAAGTTAGATCAGTATAACTCCTAACGAAGAAGGCAATAGAGCCTAGCTCACCAACTGCTCACACACTTGATGATACAGCACGCACGCCTTCTTATACACTGTTGTGCAAAAAGTTGCTCACTGCAATAAAACAAGCATACATTCAATGAGAAGAAATACAAGTGCAGTTAATTAAAATAACTAAAATTTCCGCACATGTGATAGACGGCTGTTTGTTATATCTTTCTGGGCTTTTTCACAACCCTAAGTAACTTTTCTAACACAGCGTTACATTTCCACCCCACAGAAAAATTTAATATCAAATGTAAGAATACTTTAGATTGTGGCATTGTAGTACATTTTCACCAAGTGGTTTGGACTTTCAAGGTTTTAAGTTTTCTTAGAAAATAAAGTCTTGTGTTTCCTTTCTACTAAATAAACTTTGAATGAATGCGCCAGGGTAATTTGTTATCTATAGTTCTTCCCAGGGACTCTTTCTAGTTATTGATCTTTGATTATCAGTGGTGCAGCAGAACTCTAGTCACGGAAAGAGGTTGCGAGTGTCGGAATATGCACAAGTCATAAACAAAATCATAAAACGGCAAAGAGTAAAGTTTGTTTGATTATCTGTTTATTTTTATTCAAGCACTGTCTCTTTGAGGCCAGTGAAGATTGGTTTTAAAAAATTAGCCTTATTTCTTAGAACTTATCTAATTAAATGATAAAATAGTGCGCTAGGCAAAACCTTTAAAAATTTGTTTTAAAGGGAAATAACTACATAAATAAAGATACTGAATAGTATTCCGTTTTTATTCCCCCTATGTTTGCTTAATTTTTTGTTGTAATCGTCGCATGAACATAATACTAGGAAGATTATTTAAATAGTTTAGATTTGTTTATAAACCTAACAAGTAAATATTCACTACCAAAAAAACTAAAGACATTTTGAAAATCCTATA
This sequence comes from Elysia chlorotica, assembly GCA_003991915.1. Lineage (NCBI taxonomy): Eukaryota > Metazoa > Mollusca > Gastropoda > Plakobranchidae > Elysia > Elysia chlorotica. The sequence continues at coordinate 575,241 of RQTK01000045.1, read as the reverse complement.
ACCAAATACAGCCAAACCTGTCTAAGACGACCACTGAAGATCCTGGATCAAAGTGGTCGTCTTGGACAGGTCAAAACTTTCCCTTCTGAGTTCCCAATCACAAAAATATGTGGTTGGTCGCAGGGTTAGGACTGCCGTACGGCTCATTAAAAAGTTTTGTTTTGCTCTGAAAAGGGCAGGTTGTGTTGTCCTTAAAAGGACATTCAATGAAGATGATTAAAATTTAATTCTTCTTGAAGAAATCAACAATGGACGTTTGACGAGCAGCTGGCCTATTCTTCAACAACTGAACTTCAATATCTTCGAGTTTGTCAAGCAGAAGCGATCCAGAAGATAGCATTCAGCACATGGACTTTCTTCAATATCTCTGTACCTGTGCTGGTCAGGTCTGCCTCCATTTCGGACATCATGTAGCGAAGCTGAGCCTTTCTGTACTTCAGTTTCAATGCTTGGATTACACCCTGATCAAGTGGCTGAAGAACTGACGTTGTATTGGGTGGAAAAAACACAAGCTTGACATTGCTGAGTTCTTGAGCCGGGTGAGCTGGTGCACTGTTGAGGAACAAGAGAACTCGTCGTTTCTGGTTTTTCATCTTGTTGTTGAAACTTGACAACCAGTTGTTGAAGAGTTCAGTGTTCATCCAAGCCTTCCTTGAATGTCTCTAGTCCACTGGTAGGCATTTGATATCCAGATTTCCAAATGCTCTGGGTCTTGCTGACTTGCCGATGACTACCACAGGTTCTTTTTCTCCCGAGGATACCAGGAATCCTGTCTTAGGCAGTCACATTGTACACGGCTGTACATGAAGAAAAAGACATACAAACAAACAACATACAACAAGAGCAACAACAACAACAACAACAACAGTAACATCATCATCATCAACAACAACAACAACATAAACAACAACAAGAACAAAAGCAACAACAACAACAACAACAAAACAACAACAACAACAGAAACAAGAACAAAAACAACAACAACAACAACAACAACAACAACAACAACAACAACAACAACAAAAACAGCTATCCGGTTAAAAAACGATGAGTTTTTATCCCGTTTCTGTACGATACGTTTTATTTGGTTAGGGTCCGGGTTTAACAACGATACATTTTATCTGTTACCGTCCGGGTTAATAAACGATGGATCCCCAATCCCTAACCCTAACCCTAACCCAACAATTAGCCTACCCCTAACCTTAACACTAACCCAACCCTAACCCTAACCCTAACCCTAACCCTAACCCTAACCCTAACCCTAACCCTAACCCTAACCCTAACCCTAACCCTAACCCTCTAACCTTAAATAAATATTATATTGCTCATTTGACGATGGCATGCACGTTTCAAAAGCAAGCTGTTTCGTGTATTAACGGAGCCCATACTGTTAAATTGTTATGCTCGTTTCCCTAATTTGATGGAACATAAACTGGATTAATAACTACATGTTACAGCCTGACTTACAATCCTGTACTGTAATTATAGACTATCTGCATCAACGCTGTAGATATAATGGACGTCCCAGGTGCTACTGTAGGTCCCTCGATCATAAAACCTGGGGATACTTAGCAGAGTACTTTTGTAGGCTTCTATCGCCGGTTCCCCCTAGGAGGGCGCGGTAATCCTGGTGTAGACCTATAACATCGGAGGTCCGTGGTTCGAGTCCTGTCGATATCGCTCTCTACTAGTTGGGTCGGTGTCAGTTTAGTTCAGGCTTTGCGATTTTGACAACGGTAGCGCGGCGCAACTGTATGGAGTCGGATTGCGTAACCTTACCGAATAGGCGGGGGTTTCCTGAACTATATCTGGGTCAAATTTGAATGCACTGTGTTTCACTTTATCGTGGAGGAGCCTCAAGACTGATTCAAATATTATGTGCTGCCACATACGAGACAGGGCGGGGATACCATGACTCCTGTCTCAGTCGGTCACGTTAAACTGACACCAATACAACCAGTGGGGATGCGTACTCACTAGGGCTCGAACCCGTACTTTAATGACGTAAGTTCAAATAAGGATGGAGGGATGTAATAAATGGGAAATAATCTTGTATGATTAATATATGTAAATTTCATTGTAACTGTTCTTTATTTTATGTGACGTAATTCTTTATTGTTTTCCGGTCCGCATTGTTTTAATAACCTTGTAAGAAAGGCATTCTATTCTAAGAGAGTCATGCTGTCAACATCGTGAAATAAAACCTATGATTTAATTATGAACTTGTGTCTTGAGTTGGTCATAGATCTAGTTATTACATTTGGCGACGAGGATTAAAATATAGAGCTTAGTTGCAGGCTAGATTTTTTGTGAGCCTATTTAAGAGCTAGTATGTTTTTTTAGAGCCTTATCAAGTGTGTAAATTAAATATTTAACAAGATGTCTTTATTTGGCAAAATAAATGAGTTTATTCCGACGTCGGAGAAATTCACAGACTATGTTGAAAGGCTAGAATTTTATTTAGATGCAAATAGTGTAACTGATGATACGAAGAAGAGATCTGTGTTTTTAACTGTTATAGGTCCTTGTCAGTTTAGATTACTTAAGGACTTAGTTTCACCTTCTAAACTAACAGATAAATCGTATTCAGAACTATGTGGAGTTTTAAGTGCTCATCATGAACCAGCGCCTCCTAAATTTCTTCAACGGGCTGCGTTTGAGGCCCGAAATCGTCATTCTGGTGAGACATGCCAACAATATATAGCTGAACTTCGTAAGTTAGCAGAATATTGTCAGTTCGGTGCACAACTTGAGGAAAGATTATGTGAGCGGTTCGCCCGGGGAATAAACGATGAACAAATTCAACGTAAACTTCTGTGCAAGACCGATCTTACTCTTCATGAAGCAGTTAACATAGCTGTTTCAACGATGACGACAGCCGATGCAGCTAGATCGCTACAATCTGGCGGTGCTGTAATGTATACGCAGGGGTCAAGCGGTAGTTTCAAAAACAACAGTCGCTATCAACGCGAACGTAAAGAATTAAGCAAGGGTTCACAACCTGATCAACATACCTCAAATCAATTTCGCGGTCAAGCGAATCGTCGATGTGATCGTTGTGGTGGACCTCATTCGTCTACTGCGTGTAAGTTTGCTAAGGCACAATGTTACAAGTGTAGGAAAACCGGTCATATTGCCAAAGTTTGCCGATCAGCTTCGAAAACAACCACAAAGATTCACTTTGTACAAGAAAACGAAGAAACAAAACTGTCGCTGTTTGCTCTCAAGCCATCAAATGACGCTTTCAACGTAGATCTAATGATTAACAACACGCATATGACTTTCCAAATTGACACGGGTGCGTCGTTGTCTGTAATTAGTTCGGCCGATTTTAAAAAGGACATAAACACTCCGTTAAAGCCAACTACTAAGACACTATCTACCTACACAGGAGAGAGGGTAAACATCGCTGGTGAAGCGACAGTAAACGTTAAACATAAAGATCAGAATCTGTTGCTACCAATTCTTGTGATTGAAGGAGAGGGTCCGCCTCTTATTGGAAGAGACTGGCTAAAAAGATTTAAGTTAGATTGGAATAGAGTATTTTCATTAACGGATAGTTCTACTTCCTTAAGGAATATATTGAAGAACCACGAGGAAGTATTCGGGACAGACCCTGGTCTGTTAAAGGACTGTGAAGTTACTTTACATATTCAAAAAGACGCTATACCGAAATTTTGTAAAGCCAGACACCCGCCATATGCGCTTAGATCAGCAATAGAGGATGAATTAGAACGACTTAAAAACGCCGATATCATCGAGAAAGTCGAATTTTCAGATTGGGCGACACCAATTGTGCCAGTCCTAAAAAAAGACAAATCCGTCCGCATCTGTGGAGATTACAAAACTACGGTTAATAGAGGCATCCACCAAGATCAGCATCCTATACCACTGATTGATGAGCTTGCACACAAGCTGGCCGGCGGCGTAAAGTTTTCAAAGTTAGACTTCAGCAATGCGTACACACAGCTTAATTTGAACGCCGAATCGCGCAAATTGACAACAATCAATACCCACAAAGGGTTGTTCAGGTACAAACGCCTTTGTTTTGGATTTTCGTCTTGTCCAAGCATTTTTCAGCGTGTCATGGAGGGCATATTTCTACAAATTCCTAACTGCGTTATTTACTTTGACGACTTGTATATCACTGGGTGTGATGACAGAACTCATCTCCAGACATTAAACACTGTGCTTGAGTTGTGTAAAGACAGGTCCTTAACCCTAACCCTAACCCTAACCCTAACCCTCTAACCTTAAATAAATATTATATTGCTCATTTGACGATGGCATGCACGTTTCAAAAGCAAGCTGTTTCGTGTATTAACGGAGCCCATACTGTTAAATTGTTATGCTCGTTTCCCTAATTTGATGGAACATAAACTGGATTAATAACTACATGTTACAGCCTGACTTACAATCCTGTACTGTAATTATAGACTATCTGCATCAACGCTGTAGATATAATGGACGTCCCAGGTGCCACTGCAGGTTGCTCGACCATAAAACCTGGGGATACTTAGCAGAGAAAAGTTTAAATGTCCACCCCGGTACTTTTGTAGGCTTCTATCGCCGGATCCCCCTAGGAGGGCGCGGTAATCCTGGTGTAGACCTATAACATCGGTTTACGCCGTAGGAGGTCCGTGGTTCGAGTCCTGTCGATATCGCTCTCTACTAGTTGGGTCGGTGTCAGTTTAGTTCAGGCTTTGCGATTTTGACAACGGTAGCGCGGCGCAACTGTATGGAGTCGGATTGCGTAACCTTACCGAATAGGCGGGGGTTTCCTGAACTATATCTGGGTCAAATTTGAATGCACTGTGTTTCACTTTATCGTGGAGGAGCCTCAAGACTGATTCAAATATTATGTGCTGCCACATACGAGACAGGGCGGGGATACCATGACTCCTGTCTCAGTCGGTCACGTTAAACTGACACCAATACAACCAGTGGGGATGCGTACTCACTAGGGCTCGAACCCGTACCTTTTGCGTGGAAGCCAATGTTTTACCCCAGGGCCACCCCCCCCCCCTTTTAGTTTGAACTCCAACCCAGTGCAACATGCCATTAAGTGGTCGGGTCTAAAGTACTGCAGTCATCAAGGCAAAATATGGGTAGTTCAGACAATTATCGTATTAACAGTGGAGTCGAAACAGAATGGGATTAGAACCAGGGGCTCAATGCATGGCAGCAGTTAGATCTCATCCAGGATAACTATGATGACACGTGAATTAGCCTACCTGAAAGGCATTATGTTGACAATAATTGTTCAGGATTTACTGAAATCCACCCTTAAGCTTTGGTAGAAAAACAACGAGTATAAAACGTCGAGAGGATGCAACACATGCCACCTTGCACAAACCACCAGTTGGTCTGTCGTATCTTCTTGGAAAACAAAACCTTTACACAGTACGTCTCTCACGTGTATAGCAGAGCTGTAGTGGTAGAGAGTATTGTCTCCAGACTCAGTTAATTAATGTACGGCAGCGTCAATGCTTTTTCTACGTTTAGCTCGGACAGTGTTGCTGGCTTCATCCCACAAAAGCCGCGCGAACATCCAACAGTACAGGTTAAACGGTAGTCGTCAACTTTCGGGATTCACTCCCACCTTCAAATAGAACACGGGCGCGGCTTTCAAATGGACATTTAAATGATTGAAGTTTTGAAAACACTGGCTACATTATTTTAGTCTGTAGTATGTCGGTGGAAACGTTACGTTTGTAACCAATAGTGTCTTGCGGTTTTCGCACAGAAAGATTTCAGCCATTTTACTTTTCCCAACTTTGATTATACGATGACGGTTTGGTAAGTTGTTAGCGTATGAAAGATGATTTCGCAAAGTCTCCGTTTAGGGTTCAACTCAACAAGGCAGAAAGTTTTGTACCCTGTGTATTTGAAACAACGATAACGGTGAAGATTATAAGACATTACCTGATATATCGTGAGGGACTAAAGTAGCAACTAGCTCAAACTTTATACGCTACTTTATAGTTTACTAGATGGATAAAAGCATAATTAATGTGGTGGTCGTTTCCGTTACATTCAGTCTTCTCAAATTGGATTTTAATGTCTAAACAGCCAGGAAAATACTGATAAAAAATTAGTCCTGAAGATGAGTGGAGAAAAGAAAATGTAAAATTTTTCATTGTTATTTGAAGTGATAAGAAAAACAAACATATTGATCATGTACATTTACTATATTTTTTTAATAGGGAAAAAGTCTATGGTTTGAAAAAAAAACTTTGTATAAAAAAATCAGTGAATTTCTGTAAAAAGAATCAATCGCTCCGTTACATGATCTTCCGCTAGCATGAGCAGAGTTCAAACACATCTCTGGAATATATCGACTTTTGAAATGAGGTTCGTGAAGGTGTCGGCGCTGTCTGGCTTATGATATTTAGGCCTACCTTTATCTTACAATTTAATCTTTTCAGACATAGAGTGGTGGGGCATCGTCTGCTCACAACAACGTGATATAAACATACTTACACAACACGGCTACGTGTACTGAAACGTTGACATAAAGCGTTGGTTCTAGATCTAAGAAAAAAACGAGCCGTGTGCAGAGAACTAATTGAATCTCTTTATTTTATACCTCATAAACAGATGCGTGTCTTGCAAGCTAGTTTGATTCTAGTCCTGGCGATCTCTGCAGTACTGGCTTTTCCAAGTAAGTTCAAAGTCTACCACCCGAATCCGTCACCACCATCACCATCTACCACCATCTTTCTTTCCCAAGCTCCATGGACTATCTGAGATTTAACACCACCACCACCATCACCACCACCACCACCACCACCACCACCACCATCTACCACCACCTTTCTTTCCCAAGCTCCATGGACTATCTGAGATTTAAACCACCACCACCACCATCACCACCACCACCACCACCACCACCACCACCATCCACCACCACCTTTCTTTCGCTTTTCCAAGTAAGTTCAAAGTCTACCACCCGAATCCGTCACCACCATCACAATCTACCACCATCTTTCTTTCCCAAGCTCCATGGACTATCTGAGATTTAAACCAGCACCACCACCACCACCACCACCACCACCACCACCACCACCACCACCACCACCACCACCACCACCACCACCACCACCACCACCACCACCACCACCACCACCACCACCACCACCACCACCACCACCACCACCACCACCAC
>RQTK01000045.1:552135-563092 GCA_003991915.1 Elysia chlorotica | reverse complement strand
ACTACTACTACTACTACTACTACTACTACTACTACTACTACTACTACTACTAATAATAATAATAATAATAATAATAATAAATGATGATGATGATGATGATGATGATGATGATGATGATGATGATGATGATGATGATGATGATGCCACTTGTCTGATCAAGGGACATAATATCTGCCTTTTTTTTTTTCAATTGTCAAAGACTTCAGCGGGTCATATTTTCACTCTTCTGTGAATCTGAAAATGAAACGAAAAGTGAAAGAAGAGATTCGCTTAGAGCACAGGGCAGAGATAATTATATTATCTTGAAGTAGATTTGTTGAACCCATAATGGTAGAAGCAAGCTGACTTTTACCCCGAAACGAGTCGACAGTTGTATCTCATTTTTTTCTGGATGTATCAAGATTATCCAGATCTAGACTCTAGCCTACGTTTTATAATTATAATAATCAGGCATATAGATAGCAACATAACAGTTTCTACTCATGGAGGGTAAGTTGGAGATTTGAAATCGAATGCTCAGTTTGATTTAGATCTAATCTAGATGTAGATCTAGATCTAGATAAGATTAGAGGCACTCCTTGAGTTTTGTGGTCCCGAACCTGTAGGCGAGAAACTCGATGGACGAGTGGGTGAGATTTGACTATATCGGAGTCAGCCAACCCGTGGAGAGAGAGACAGAGAGAGAGAGAGAGAGAGAGAGAGAGGAGGGAGGGGGGGAGAGGGGGGGGGGGGGGGGGGGGGAGAGAGAGATAGCTGGAGGAATCCCTCACCGGTTGCAAGGGCAACAGTCCCCCAACTACCACCAAACACCCATTGCTAGGCCACGTTATATGCCTGCAATTGTACTTGCGCTTAGCAACAAGACGTTCGTCGATTTTGACCATTTAGTCAACACCACCAATCGGGCAAGGATTGTCTGTGAGATGGTGTGAGCAAATGTCTCGGAAATAGGAAAACTACTGGATGCAGGTCGACTCACATACACCAACAAGTTCAACAGCTGTTTTGATGGGGATCTGAACATACCGTACCATAAGATATTGTTATGAAAAATGATTTTGGTCTAGCCTATTTATCAAAACAAAATAGTTCTACAATGTACGTACCGTATACAATCAAACCAATCATGCCATTACAATAAAAAAAAAAACAACAACAAGACATAGTTTAGCTGTCAGGTATTTTATTCAATTTTAACTAAAAAAATAACAACAAAAAGGCAGGGGGTACACCTGGCAGGTATTTTATTCAATATTCGAATTCCGCCCACCCATTTGATCACCCACAGGCTAGGGACCACAAAACTCAAGGGAGTGCCAAATTATAAATATTATAGTGTTTATGTTCAAATAATATAAATCTAGAGTGTTTACAAATAATTTTTCTTGAGACCTATGAAAAATTAAAGAGATTCGAGGGGACTAATCAAAGAATTTTATTAAGTGCAAAAACAACAAAGTGCGTATCTAGCAAAACTACTGATATCTAGTGCATATTGAAAAATTTGAACAAAATGTGTGATAGCAATATTGAGCAATATTAAAGCATTATAGTGCATGGAAACACTTAGCCTACATAGCCTATTTCCTAGATCCATTTAAAATTAATGTTTTTCTTCTTTACCTGTATACATTTTTACTCTGATTTTACCTGGACAAAGAACTATGACCTGTTCTCCTTTTAGATTAATTAGTTCTTTACTTCTATGCTCCATTGGGAGACTCATTAGTATGTTTAACAATAAATACCATAGTCACTTTCATTTTTCGAAGTTCTGTTCAATTTCAGACCCTACAACATCTGGCGACAGTGACTCGGATTGCATCATAGCTGTTTATTTATAAGATCTTTGTATTCAGAATGATTATGCCCACCTCACTGCACAATATAGCCGTTACATGCCAAACTAAAATCTACTCAAAACCTACCCCATCATTCAAGTGCTAGGCACTTTCGGCAGTCAGAATCTAGGCAAGCCTTCAATTGAATTTTCCTTGGAATTTTTAAATATGCTCTTCTTTTATTTATTTTTTTTAATTATCTGGAAAGTACCTTAGGAGACAAAAAATATTTATGAAAGTATCTGAAAGAGAAAAAACCCCATTGATAAATTTTTAGAAATCAGCAATCCAGCAGTGAATTTTTAATGTGTGGGGGTGAACTGCGATACAAAATAATGAGTGGGAAAAGGAATATATTATATATACAAAACAATGAGTCGTTTAATTATTTTACATTTTGCAGTAGCAGTAAAGCCGGATTTCTGAAACTGATAACAATTTTCCTGCAGATCTTATTCAAGAACTTGAAGATATAGAAGTGAACCTAGCAGCAGTGGAAGAAGAGCTGCAAGAACTCTTGGCAAGACAATCCTCATTGCTGGATAGAAGGAAAGAACTTCAGGCTTTACTCGACCAAAACAAGAATTCTGACAAACAAAAACAAGCACAGCAATGGGAGGGGACAGGTGATTTTATAGTCTATAGATTTTATTTTAAACTTATAATAGTTTTTACATTGTTTTTGTTTTTAAGAAAAAAAATTGAAAGTGAATTTATGGAAGATTTTAATATCTTTGGACATGTTGCAACATACTATAACAAAATAATTGTAAAAAGTTCTTGGAATGAATAAAAAAAACAACATTTATTTGATATTAGCTTTAAGCCGCCATTTTGCTTAGTAATATTTTCCTTTTTTTTTTTTCAACATTTGCCTTGTAAAAATGCATACTGTAAGAAAGCATATCATTTTTTGAAATACATATATTGTAAATATCAGATTTGTGTCTTGGAACTAGTTGAATATTTATTTCCAGTTTCTGTTTCAAATTTGTAAAACCCCTTCCTTTCCTATTTATTTAATTCTAGTTTCTTTTCACATTTTTTTTCTGCCAAAAAAAACAACAACATCAGCTACACATTTTTTTTTTTAACTGTTTTTACAGATCCTTATTAAGTCATCCCTTTTCTCCAATGCTACTGTGACCAGTGAAAGCTATGCATGCAGCATCATTACTTGCCTAACCAGTGGATGTATTTTCCTATTTCAGATTTTCCATGGACTGCCGACCTTGATAGGAACATGAAAAGTGTCTTTCAAATAGACAGCCTGCGTCCCATGCAGAGACAGACGATGAACGAAAAGTGTCTTTCAAATAGACAGCCTGCGTCCCATGCAGAGACAGACGATGAACGCAACGCTGGCCAAGGAGGACACCCTGCTCATCATGCCGACTGGCGGCGGGAAAAGCTTGTGTTTTCAGCTGCCGGCAGTTATTGACAAAGGTGGCGCAACATTCCTTCATAGTTTACTTTATTGCGTCATGATAATTTTATTGTAAATTTACAGATTATCAGTAAAAAACAAAATCAAGTGGTATGATTGTAAACGCTATATTTTTTTTTGTAAAAGTCCTCCTTTACTTTGCTTATAACCTTTGAAAAATGAGTCATAAGGACTGCAAACGTTAATACAATCCATGATCGTTTCTTCTTAAATATTTTCTGGAGTTTTCACTTCTTAAAATTTACCATGATTAGAGTACGAGTATTGATAATCTAGTAATGTGCATTTATATCAAGATCCATACATGTTTCATTATTCTCAATCTTGCAAAATTTACATGATGGCATGCAAAAAGGTGTTAGCACAAGAGCGTATCAACATGCACAACATGAGTGTGTGTGCTGATGAAAAAAAGGCTAATCAAACTTCGGGTAGTTTCTAGTAGTTTCTCCAAGCCCGTAACAGCCGATTTGGTGAACACTACAGTGTAGTAGCATAGGCATAAGCAATGTCACATAGACATCTTAAACTGAGTCAAAATAAATAAATCACAATTTCAAGAATTAGGTGCTGACTCGAGTGGGCTGATTCAACAGCAATAATGGATCCGATTGTTTCAACATAATTATTTGTTTTTCAAGAACAGCAATCATTAAAAACATGATTAGTTAGTAATAGCAACCAAACTTGCTGAAATGTTCCAGGCCTGACCCTGGTTGTCTCCCCCCTCGTGTCGCTGATGGAGGATCAGCTGATGGCTCTAGAGCAGCTAGGCGTTCCCTCCGCCATGCTCAACGCCGCCTCCTCTAAAGACGATGTCAAGTTTGTGCAGGTCACTACTTTTCTTGCTTCCTTTACCTGGTGGGGGTGGGGGTTGGGTTGGTTTAACTTCCAACAGCAGCACTATATAGGCTATATTGTGGACGGGCCCCAAGACGCTGAATATCACTTCTTCTTCCGAACATGCCAAGTTTGTGCAGGTCACTACTTTTGTTGCTTCCTTGCTATGGTACTGGTGGTAGGGGGGCTGGCTGAGTGAGTTGGTTTCTCAACATACAATATCTGTAGCTAGATCATATCGAGGTCGGGTCTCAAAACTTACGTATGACAATTTTACGTGCTGCCATACAGAGAGTGCGAGGGGATACCAGGACTCTGTTGTCTCAGCCGGTTACATTAACAGGCATAGACCTAACTAGAAGGAGCAAGAAGGGGGGGAGAGAGAGAAAAGGAAAATTTGCAGTTCAAGGGCTTCGCCCCTCATTCTTCTCAATCAATCAGGTAACCAACACTTTACCACTTGCACTAGTTTGCCTGACTAGAGAAGTTTACAGTTATTTTATTGCTCTCCCCGTTATAGGAATCTAAATTTCATTAATTCTTTAGATATATATATGGATGCTCAGGACATTAAACTCCTGGAAACATAATATTTTATTATTAATTAAGGTTTTTATGTTCACATGGCCATAAACTTATTTAACTCAGGATGAGATGGTGAATGAGAGCACCAGGCTGAAACTTCTGTACGTGACGCCCGAGAAACTGGCCAAGAGCAAGCGCTTCATGAACCGCCTGGAGAAAAGCTACAGTCTCGGGCGCCTGTCGAGGATCGTCATTGATGAGGTTCACTGCTGCTCCCAGTGGGGCCACGACTTTCGACCAGGTAAGAGCAGGTATGGGAAGGTTTGTTATTTTCTTCTTTCCGCTATAGATTGTACACAGGTTTCTATTAAGCCCCCAACTGAGTAAGATTGTCTTGTGCGAAACCTCATCCTCAATATGCATAAAGTCTCTTTTCAACTATTTCTCCCCCAGACTACAAATTTCTGGGCATCATGAAGCGCCAGTTTCCCACGGTGCCGATACTCGGCCTGACGGCCACGGCCACATCTACTGTTCTCGACGACGTCAAGAAAATCCTCAACATCCCCGGAGCTTTCCTGTTCAAAGCGTCTTTCAACCGTTTCAGTGGGGCCACGACTTTCGACCAGGTAAGAGCAGGTATGGAAAGGTTTGTTGTTGGTGAGGTTCACCGAACTGCAAATCATGAAAAATAATGTAAAGCGTTCTTGACTTTCCAGGCACAAATTTTTGATATAGCTTTTTAACTACAAGGGCTCTAAGTTCTTTTAATTGCCCAATTAACTTTACTCAGAATGCTTTTATTTTTTGACAAATAAATCAACCATAGTATAATTGAAGCAAACAAGATGAGCAACTTATTTGCCATATGATCTAACGAAAAGGAAATATTTTCAATGCTTTCCTACAAATTTATTTAGCTTTTCTAAGTTTTACCTCTACCTCCAATCAATAAATGGAGTAATTTTTTAGCTAACATTCTCTTTCACCAATTGCTCATATTTTGCAAGGTACCAAATTTCGTGATAAATCAAGAGATTTGGAATTTTAATATATGTAGTTCTAGGACTTTGCCTGAGCCCAAGATAGTACTTATCAAAATTGATATCATTTCGCCGCTGTGCGATTTTGGCATAAGCTATTTTTGCTATTGTTGAGATAATCTCTCAAAACTTTTATTTTCTTCTTTCTACTATATATTGTACACAGGTTTCGATTAAGCCCCCAAAAGACTAAGATTGCCTTTTGCTAAACCTCATCCTCAATATGGATAAAGTCTCTTTTCACCTATTTCTTCCCCCAGACTACAAATTTCTGGGCATCATGAAGCGCCAGTTTCCCACGGTGCCGATACTCGGCCTGACGGCGACGGCCACATCTACTGTTCTCGACGACGTCAAGAAAATCCTCAACATCCCCGGAGCTTTCCTGTTCAAAGCGTCTTTCAACCGTCCAAACCTGTTCTATGAGGTGAGATCACTTAGCATCTTTAAAATGTCCTATTTTTTTCTATAAGGTAAGATCACTTAGCATCTGTTAACTATCCTAACTTTTTTTATGAGATGAGCTTTTATAGTCCACACGTTATCCTGCAGGCATCAAATCAAGTGTATTTATTTTCATAGTCCACACGTTATCCTGCAGGCATCAAATCAAGTGTATTTATTTTCATAGTCCACACGTTATCCTGCAGGCATCAAATCAAGTGTATTTATTTTCATAGTCCACACGTTATCCTGCAGGCATCAAATCAAGTGTATTTATTTTCATAGTCCACACGTTATCCTGCAGGCATCATGAAGTATATTTATTTTCATAGTCCACACGTTATCCTGCAGGCATCACATGAAGTATATTTATTTTCATAGTCCACACGTTATCCTGCAGGCATCAAATCAAGTGTATTTATTTTCATAGTCCACACGTTATCCTGCAGGCATCAAATCAAGTGTATTTATTTTCATAGTCCACACGTTATCCTGCAGGCATCACATGAAGTATATTTATTGTTATAGCCCACACGTTATCCTGCAGGCATCACATGAAGTATATTTATTGTTATAGCCCACACGTTATCCTGCAGGCATCACATGAAGTATATTTATTGTTATAGCCCACACGTTATCCTGCAGGCATCACATGAAGTATATTTATTGTTATAGCCCACACGTTATCCTGCAGGCATCATATCAAGTGTATTTATTATTATAGCCCACACGTTATCCTGCAGGTATCAAATCAAGTGCATTTATTTTTATAGTCCACACGTTATCCTGCAGGCATCACATGAAGTATATTTATTGTTATAGCCCACACGTTATCCTGCAGGTATCAAATCAAGTGTATTTATTTTTATAGTCCACACGTTATCCTGCAGGCATCGTGTACTGCTTCTCTCGGCGCGAGGCGGAGGAGGTCACTATGGACCTGATGTCGAGAGGGGTCAAGGCCGGGTGCTACCACGCTGACATCGACGCCAAGTCCAGGAGCAAAGTACACCGGGACTGGTTGTTGGGGCAGGTGCAGGTACGTCGACGGTTTTGTTTCAACACCTCAAGACATACCTATTTAATAATTATCTTATAGTAAAATGTACATATTATTACTATTATTTAAGTAGATAGTTGTTAAGATTGAAAATAATTAAAAAGACACCTTTGAATTCTGTTTGCAGTGAAGGTTAACCTTTTCACAAGGCACGATTCAAGACCTTTTTCTATTCACACATTTTTGAAAATGTGTAAAAGATCTTTCTTTTTTTTTTTTAAATTCAAAGATGTGTGCATATCAATGCTCCCAACAAGTGGGCATCATAACAAGAAGAGATTTATGTTCTCAGTGATTTGCTACTAGTTTTTACTTAATTTATGTTGCTTTAAAAACTTGTCTTTTTACTTTTTAGTGTCTCTATAAGTTCTTATGCTTTCTTTACTTGTTGATCTTAAACTTTGCAAATTTCTTTGGCTTTTCAGATATTTGAAAAAAGTATTGTGGCTTTTCAGATAATTATTTTCTCCGCTTCATCATCATTATGGGGTTCTGTGCATATGTTTATTGAACAATTTTAGCAAAAATAAATATATATTATAGATTTAGGCTTTCTTTTCAACATTTTTTAATATAAAGGAACAGTGAACTAAAAAGTTGCTGTAATAAGCTTTGTGATATGCAAGGTTTGCAAATATTGAAAAAAACCAACTGCAACTCTTGCATATCACATACCTTATTGTTCAGCAACCAAGTTTTAATCTTGTCTAGGACTGCATAACAAATGTACATGCAATGAAGGGATGCTATTGTTCCATTCACTCCAGGTGGTCGTGGCGACGGTGGCGTTTGGTATGGGCATTGACAAGCCTGACGTGAGGTTTGTGATCCACCACAGCATCAGCAAGTCCATGGAGAATCTGTACCAGGAGAGCGGACGGGCAGGTAGGACTTCTCCTCAACATCTAGATAATTATTGTAGTAATAATAATAGTAATAATAATAGTAATAATAATAATAATAATAATAATAATAATAATAATAATAATAATAATAACAACAACAACAATAATAATAATCTTATTATCATGATATGGTAAAGGCTTTTTTAGTAGAAAATTCTACAAAAATGTGCTATGCTGTAATTAAGTGTCATAGATTTACATAGGAATAATCTTTATGTTCTGCAAAAGCATGTTACGCCAAAAATTGAGAAGAAAACTCTTGGCCATTGGACGTCTAAAAATGCAAATTTTCTGACAGAAGCTATCTAGCATAAGCAATAAAATAACATTGACTTTTTTTTTTAAAGAGCAGTTGTTGTCATGTACTGAGTTTTTTTTACCTGTTTACAGGTATTTTCACAGTAGATTTTTTGTTCATTTGTACACAGGCCGTGATGACAAGCGGGCGGAGTGTATTGTCATGTACCGGTTTGCGGATGTGTCTCGCCAGAGCTCTATGGTTTTCACCGAGCAGACAGGACTGCACAACTTGCACGACATAGTCAAATACTGTGTGGACAAAGCCAGGTAATCCAACCAAGCGGCGTCGGGCTGGCTTAGGTGATAGAGTGCTGGGCTTCTCTTCAGGAGGTCCTTCGTCAAATATTGCATGGAATAAGCATAATATTCTGCCAAGGGGACAAGCTAGGATTCTCTTTCAGAGGTCTCTGGTTTAATTCCACTTTTGGGAAAAAACCTTTATCAGATTTTTGCCCCTACTGATATGGTTGGTGTTAATATAATTTGACTGGCTAAGACAAGTCTTGGTGACTCTGTGTGCCAGCACATGGAATTGTCAGACTCACGTTTTGAGAGCCCACCGCAATATAGTCTAGTCGCTAATGGAGGATGTGAAGCACTGAAACAACCAGGGCTGCCTTCTTTGATATTGTGTATGAGGATTTGGTTTGAGTGTTTGATTTTAGTTAATAAATAAGTCAGGGCTATGGTGAACTGGATTTTATCAGCTTGTAATAGAGAAAGCTTCTGTATGACTGCGCAGTATTTCTATGTGATTGAAAATGTCAAAGTGTTTTTCTCTTGAGTGAAACAGGTTTACTTAACAAAATATGCTGTAAGCAAAACTTAACTGAACCTTGATAATATGAAAATTTTTTTTAACTTTTTGGAGCAATGATGGTTATTAAGGAAAAGAAGATTTAGATAAATACATTTTTATAGCAATCCTTTTTTATTTAGTGTTTGTATAGTATTCCATACCGATTTCCTTGTAATTTAAAAAAATTGTATATTTAAAATTGTCATATGCTGAGAAACTATTGTAATCTGTGTGGTAAGGTGCTGGTATTCCCTTCATCACTGTTATTGATCTTACAAAAGAATTGATATTTTGCATTGTTCAACCGAAAAAAACAAAAACAAATACAAAAAACAACCTACAAGCACAAATGAAATCAGTTTGTAAATTGCATGTATTTCTATCTCTGATGTCGCTTCAGGTGCAGGCGATCTTTGTTGGCCAGTCATTTTGGGGAAGTGTGGGACAATTCTCATTGTAACGACATGTGTGATAACTGCCAAGTGAACAAGAGCAAAGGTTGGTGCCATTGCACATCACATAAATAATGTTAATGCCTTTCACATCAAGTAAGGTTGGTGCGGTTTTACACCACAACCGATTTACCCTGATTACCTCACATATTATTGGCTTGTGTAGGATTTACCCTGATAAATATCATCTGAATTCTCTTAGCCTGTAAGTCACTCTAGAACAGTGTATTTCACCACCAGGTACTGCTATAGCGTTCAAAGAATATTTATACAACAGTTAATTCAAACCTTTGAATGATAAGTATGTTTTCACACTAAGCTGCGAGTTACAATAACCATTCAACATTGTTGCTTAATCATTTATCACACTTGACGGCCCACCCTGCAGGGACCCCCGGGCCGGTAGACGTGACCAGGCACTGCCAGAACGTGCTGGCCATACTGGACGCTGCGTCAGAGTCCGAGCAGAGAGTGACCTCGGCCAAACTCCTCGACTCCTGGTTTGGGCGTGGCCCGGCAAGTCTGAAGGTATGGCTGATTGCAGATTTAACCTTTCACTTTGCACAATTTCTTGTGTGCACTATTTTAGGGAATTTTTCCAAGATTTAAAAATTGTAAAATCTTGGATATTTATTATTTCAAAAAGAAAGTTGTGCAGTTTAAAACAAAAAAGTGCTAGCACGAGAGCATATCAGTGCACACAATATATGGGCTACATGGTGGGAAAAGGTTATGCTTTGCTCGTTCTGATAATGTACCCAGCTTTCTGCATCATGGGCTTCCCTAAGGCCCGAAACATAGCAAAAGTAACTTTTTGCCTTTGCGCAAATCTGAAAAAGTGGGGGAAAAAAAGTTCCTGATATGCTAATTTTTCCACTACAGGTATATTCATAGATTAAAAAGCAATAGAAAGCAGACAAATTCAATTTGTTTTTAACGATTTTCTTTTTGGTAGATATAAAATATTAACAGAAATGAAAGATGTTGCTACACAAAGAATATCCCATTTTTCATTACATTTTAAGACTTAACTACAGAAATCTGTAAAATGTTTTCTGGCTTTGGCCATATTGGGCAACTTAGGTTTTAGCAGAAATGTTTTTGCACTTTCTTTTCATCTATCTTTCTCTGTTTCTCTGTCTGTCTGTCTATCTGTCTGTCTCTCTGTCTGTCTGTCTGTCTGTCTCTCTCTCTCTCTCTCTGTCCTTCTGTCTGTCTGTCTGTCTGTCTGTTTGTCTCTGTCTGTCTGTCTGTCTCTGTCTGTCTGACTGTCTGTCTGTCTGTCTGTCTGTCTGTCTGTC
>RQTK01000045.1:541000-552097 GCA_003991915.1 Elysia chlorotica | reverse complement strand
TCTCTCTCTCTCTCTCTCTCCTCTCTCTCTCTCTCTCTCTCTCTCTCTCTCTCTCTCTCTCTCTCTCTTCTCCCCTGTCAAGACTATGATTAATCTACCCTCCCTCCCTCCCTCCGTCACAAGGTGAAGAGCCTATCCGTCCCTGCCCTGGACAGAGAAACGGCCGAGACAATTCTGGCCAACATGCTGGTCAGCGACTACGTGCAGGAGGATTTCCACTTCACCGCGTACAGCACCATCTGTTACATCGTGGCAGGTCAGTCTACAGAGTCTGAAGCCGTCCAAGGTTCTCTATAGAGGGAGGGAGAGAATTATCTCCCTCTCTTCGGGTTTAACGTCTCCTAGGTTCCCCTGGGGGATCCTATACGGCAACAGAAAACCGTCCAAGTATCCAATCAAATGCTTTTGTACATTTTGTTAGGGAGACAACAGTTCAGGCCTCTTGTCTTCCTAAATTTTTGCTCTCCTTTCTTGAAAAATTACTTTTTTGGCCATAAGTGTAGTCTTTACTTACTTGATTTACTTTTGACTTATTTGCCTTTCGCATCCTGGTCATCAGACTTTACTTACTGCATCAGTTAAAAATTGAATGTTGTTGAGAAGTTAATTACGATAGAGTTTTTTAGCCAGAGACCTCTAAACAAAGTAAAACTATTCTTTTTTAACCTTTTTTAATTTTCAAGTGAAATGAATCATCTCAGGTTCTAGAAATGAATTCTAACGCCCAAATTCCAACTGGTGGCTGGTTCAGCCTGGTTGCTTCATATGATCCTATTTTTCTGTAAGGCAGTTGTTGTAGATGTAGTTCTTTGTGTGACATAAACTGTAAATATATTCTTATTCCACCTCATGTAAATGTATGTACATGTATTGTCCTCTCTCAGGTTCCAAGGCAAGATTGTTGCGCTCCAAAACCTTCAAAGTCGACATGCAACTCCGATACAAGTTTTCCACAATTAAAACGGGCTCACCAAACACCAAATCGTCACCGGTCACTTCGACTGGCTCTCCATCGCTCTCAGCATCTCAGAAACCTCGTAAAGCAGAGACTGTGACCAGCTGCGGGAAGGAGAAAACTTTAAAATCTTTAGAATCTCGTGCTGTGAAAAATGCCAAAAGTGCTTCAAATGCTAGTCCAATCAAACCTACGACACAGAAAGCTGCCGGCCTGGAATCCATGCAGCAGACCTGTGCTCTCCCTGCACTGGAAAAACTCACGGAAAAGACAGAGACATCTCACTCTAATGTCAAGGTGAATGGTAAGGGTAGTCGTAAGCGAGAACAGAAGAAAAAAGGGAATGCTGACACTAAGCAAAACCGTACTACGGGAAAAGACTTATCCTGCATTACAAACAGATCTTTGTCACACAATCCCGAGAACTCAACGTCTACTATAGAAAGCAATAGAGCAAAAGATTGTTCACCAGTGACTGTTTTATCTCAAGCGCAGCACAAATACCATCAGCATGAACGCTCAAAGAGAAAATTTGTGATTGATGACGATTGCTTAATTTCTGATGATGAGGAGGACTTTGACATAAAAAAGCCAAAGGTGCAAAATCAGTCGCGTTCTTCTATAGTAATCAGCGATGATTCAGAGGAAGAGAGTCTTGATCAGCAATCCTAAATGTGTTGTTATCCATGTAATATTGAACCAATCATTTGTTTTCTTCATTTTTAATGTGTTCCAAAAATAATGTTTTGAAATGGTCACTAAGCTAGGAGGATGTCTCACAGATTTGCCATTTTGATATTAGCATTTGAAGGTGTTAGATAGATCAATATTTATCTCATGGTGAAGCTGAAATTAAAATACGTAAAGAACAACAATTGTAGTAGTTATAACACTAACACAAATAAAAAATATTTTTCGTGTGGCGGCTTGAAACAGGAGTCAAGGTATCACGGCACTGTCTCAGATAAATATTGTCAGAAGTCAGTCAACTTCTCATAACTCAAAACTTCGTTCAAGCTCTTGTTGTTTTGTTTTTTTCGGAAATATTCAAACTTTCTGAGTAGTAAGTCAGACATAGACCCAAAGGAATTACCTTACTATGATTGTTGTTACTGTCAGAGCCTAATTGAATAAATTTAAAAAATCATTTAGGTTTGAATCGGATTTGTTACGTTCTCCCATTTCCTAAAAGGATTTAATTGATATATTTCATTTAACCAGTTTCATAACGAAATTTGTTTTGATCCAAGTTTTAGACACTGACCCAATCAGTAGGGAGCGAAATCACCAGGGCTCGAACCACGTACATTTTGCGTTGGAAGCCGATGTTCTACCCGAGGACCACCGCGCACTCGTAAAATTTTAACAACAAAGTAACCAACAGTAAGCAATAGCAACAAAGGTAACACAGACAAAAAATATACCATCTTTCTAAAACTTGTGACCGAAAAAACATAATTTTATTGGCATGGAATTGTAAAAGGGAAAGCAAGCAAACAAACAAACCACACAACATGTAAAAAAGCAAGTAAAAAGAGTTTTCTTCCACTGAACACTTTCATTGAAGTCGAAAGAGAATCATCAAATCAATGTCGAAAAATATCACCGTCTCCGTTAAAGGGCTGCAATCTCCAAGCATCGCCTGGGCTGAAAAGCTGCAAGAAGGAAGCAAGCACTTCACTGATTTACTGGGTGAATCCTTATTCGAGTAAGAGTCGTTCATGCATAAGACACAGCAATGCAACAGAAAAGAAAAAAAAAACTTTCTTTCCTCACCCAAAAGGATCACCCTCCCCCTCCCCCCCCTCCCCAAACAAACATACAAACACAAAAATTATCCAAGAAAGTAAATCAACTTAACACTCTCCCATAAAAAGCAAACAAACATTAAAAATAGCCGTGGAATATGAACCCTTTTAAAACAACAGCAACCAACAACAACAACAACAATTTCATGCACAAAACGAGTCACTATCATAAGAGTGGAAAGGACAAAAACGATAAGCGAAATTTTGAGGAAACCACAAAACAAGAGCTATTTGCCATATGCAGACGTGGCCCCATTTCTACCCCCCCCCCCCCCCCCCCCCCCTCTCTCTCTCTCTCTCTCTCTCTCTCTCTCTATCTCTCTCTCTCTCTCTTCCTCCCCCTTTCCCCCTCTTTCTCCTCCTTGTTAAAACTTACTCACCTACTGTGAAAAAATCGCATCTTCTCGCAGAGTAAAACAACAACCCTTTCTTCACAGAAACTTAAGTCCACTCGACGTTAAACCGACAGAATGGACAAAAAAATTCCATCAACTTTGACCTCGGTGGTTTAGAAGTTTGAGAGGCCACACTCTCTGTGTCTTTCGGAGGACAATAATATACTGTGGATTAAAGTGACGTTGAAATAAAACTTACTTAATAATGATGTTATATACATACATGTGTACACATTTTGTCATTGTCAGTAAGCACAAAATTGAGTATGGGGGGAGGAGCTACTTAGCTGGTAGAGCGCTGATCTCTACTCGGAAGGTATGTGCCAGATTTATTTCAATGATATTTGCCAGATTGCATTGCTAGCTAGTTGCGTCGGTCTAAATATAACGTGACCGGCTGTGGTAAAAGCCCCGGTATCCCACGATGCCTCAGTGTGGCAGCAGGTAATAAAAGAAGTGAGACTTAAGTTTTGGGAACCCGTCCTCCTAAAGGAACGTAAAAGACTTTCAACAAAGTGATAGATTCTCTCCGACAAATAAATTCGTGAACAAAATATGAAGCAAATCCGAAGACATTGCATCTTACAAAAGAAAATCATTGAAATAAAGAATTGAAGTAAATGCTTCAGAATTTGGAGAATCGGGCAGAAATCTACTATTCGTAACTTACCCACCGACATTGACTTGCCTCTAGAACCATCCTGTGGAAAAAAAATAGACATAATCGTAAAGATACTATAATTATAAGAAAAAAGCAACATTGTCAAACGGACATGTAACATTAACACAATCTAAATAGTTATCTTCATTATTGCCACCACCTTAAGCGTCTTGGACATCGTAATTAGAATATAAACCATAGGCACCCTAAATTATGGCATCTCCCGACATGGGTATAGGAACTGGCCTATTTGGGCTTAAATACAGTAATAACACTTGAACTGGATTGATATCTCAACGAAATACATCGTACTAAACATTATCTTACTCGTCATAAGTATACGTTGTACTTACGGACCTAGAACAAGGCACATCGATGAGGATTGCTTTCTACTTTTGTCTTTTAACAACTTTCTACTCCTCTAATATAATTCATATCCTTAACTGCTTGCTATGCTAAATGAAGCCTAAAGCATAAATCATGTCTGGCAACAATGCTACATAACTATTGTTAAAGTAACATTCCCTTTTCTACTCACACGAGGCTCTTTGGGCCTTTTCTGCTTGGTCCGCACCGACACTCTGCCTCTGTCCTAGAAGCAACCACAGAAAAGGGAGATACACTTAGCAATATAAGCAACCACAGAAAAGGGAGATACACTTAGCAATATAAGCAACCACAGAAAAGGGAGATACACTTAGCAATATAAGCAACCACAGAAAAGGGAGATACACTTAGCAATATAAGCAACCACAGAAAAGGGAGATACACTTAGCAATATAAGCAACCACAGAAAAGGGAGATACACTTAGCAATATAAGCAACCACAGAAAAGGGAGATACACTTAGCAATATAAGCAACCACAGAAAAGGGAGATACACTTAGCAATATAAGCAACCACAGAAAAGGGAGATACACTTAGCAATATAAGCAACCACAGAAAAGGGAGATACACTTAGCAATATAAGCAACCACAGAAAAGGGAGATACACTTAGCAATATAAGCAACCACAGAAAAGGGAGATACACTTAGCAATATAAGCAACCACAGAAAAGGGAAATACACTTAGCAATATAAGCAACCACAGAAAAGGAAGATACACTTAGCAATATAAGCAACCACAGAAAAGGGAGATACACTTAGCAAAACAAACAGGCCTTTCCCCCTGAACAAACGGGTCGCCATATTAATTTGAAAGGTTCGAGCAGCGTGCTTAGTTATGTCTTAGCGTCAGTAGTGGGTACATAATTATCACTTAGCGATTTAATGAATCGTCTTTTGTTGAAGAATGCTTTCCCCGTTTTTTAAACCACTTATGTTTCTCACCTACCCGTTTTTAAACCACTTATTTTCTCATCTCCTCGTTTTTTAAACCACTTATGTTTCTCACCTACCCGTTTTTTAAACCACGTATGTTCTCACCTCCCCGTTTTTTAAACCACTTATTTTCTCACCTCCTCGTTTTTGTAAACCACTTATGTTCTCACTTCCCTGTTTTTCTTCAAACCACTTACATTCTCACCTCCCCGTTTTTTTTTTAAACCACTTTTTTCTCACCTGGTAAAGAACTGCTCGAGTTGTATAAATTAAGTTAATTGAGGTTTGGCTATCGTTTATTTCGCCGACAACACTATTTTTCTTACGTCTTCCTCTTTCTTTGACCGACCGAAACCTAAAACATGGTACCCCGATACTGTATCTGTGTGGAATGACGTTAAATTGTCAGACGTTAGTCTTGGGACTCGTCCACAATATAGCCTTAATTGATAGTGCTGACGTAGAACGTTAAGCAAGAACAAGCAAACCAGTAAGCTCACTGCACTGTCAACCCCGATCGCTCATTTTATCAACAGCACTATTTGTTATTTTGTACTTACGTCGACGGCCCTGAGCTTTTTCTGCAGGTCCCCTATCGCCGAGGACACTTGCTTGGACGACTTAGACGACATCTTCCTATGCTTGTGCTCCCTGGCTTTGTCTCTGCGCCTGTCCCTGTCTTTGTCCCTGTCCTTGAACGTGGCTGTTCCAGGCACAGTTGCGCCCCGGGGCGGCCTCCCGCTCTTGTCTCCCCGCATGGTGACGCCGCGTCTGGGCGCCCGCATCCCGCGCCCCCGGAAAGGCATCCCCCGGATCCCCCTGCCCCTGCCGCGCATGCCCCTCCCTCGCATGCCCCTCCGGCCCCTGCCCCGACCACGCCCCCTGATGGGACGGCGCACCCCCTTACGCCCGCCCCCGTGCTGCGGCCCGCCCCCCTGCGGCTGGAAGTTCCAGTTGATGTCCTCTAGACTGAGCGGCTCCTCCTTGTTCTCGTTGTTGTCCTTCTCTTCTCCTTTCTTCATCTTCACTGAGGCACCATTGTGTTCACCATAACCATCACCGTCAGCATCGTCCTCCGTCACCTCTGGGCTGATCTTCTCAATATCACGCCCCCTGTTGCGGCGAATGAACCTGGGCATTACAAAGCGGAAAGTCTCTTTCACGGAACACTTGAAGCGCTTCCACAGCGGCAAGTTCTTCCTCCCCGCTTTGAGCTTTTTGTTCAATTGCGTGACAGATGCAGGCGATTCGCGATAAGCTGGCACCGGTGGGAGATCTAAACTTCTCGGATTCGAGGAGGCCCCGGGTATATCGCACCCAACGTAAGGACATCGTTCCTGGTACGGCGGAGGTTCTATCATAGGAAGGTAATCTAAACAAGTCAGTCTGACGTCGCCTGCTGATGCGCTCAAGTCTTGTGCGGGGAAATACTGCGTCAGACCAGCTTGCTCTGTTTTAGTCGCGCAAAATGAACTTCCAAGTTGACGGTGCTTGTTAAACAACCCAGACCCATCAAGACTAGCGGTAGTCCAGGCCTCATGGCCTAAAGACACTTCCAGAGCCAAATCCTCTTTTTCAGGATTGTCAAATGCTTCTTCCTCGTAATCCTCGTCTCCTGCTTCGCCGTGGAAGTAGTAACCGTCGTAATCGTAGGTTTCTCCATCATCGTCAAAAT
This sequence comes from Elysia chlorotica, assembly GCA_003991915.1. Lineage (NCBI taxonomy): Eukaryota > Metazoa > Mollusca > Gastropoda > Plakobranchidae > Elysia > Elysia chlorotica. The sequence goes on along the minus strand of RQTK01000045.1, from coordinate 545,284 downwards.
AATATAGGTTCTCCCAATATTCAGCGCCGTAATACTCATCGTCGTCGTCGTAATCGTTGTCGTCGTCGTCGTTGTTGAAATATTCGTCATCAGCAAACGGTTCATCTATATAACATAATTCATCTTCTATAAAAATAGCCGACCCTTCTTCTTCTTCATCTTCTTGATTTTGTTCCTTTTGCTCCTCCTCTGCTACATCTTCTTTTTGTTTTTGGTTTTTCTTCTCGGGTAGGCAATCTTTGCCACGTTCCTTGAGGCTTTCAGATCTAAGTCCAATGTGGCTTTTCGATCTGAATTCCCTCTGGTTTTTAGCGGCTGTTTCTTTCCCAGTGTGAGATCCATGGCGATGGTGCTTGTGTCTCCTGTGGGAAGTATTTTCATCCCTGCTCTTTTTAGATTTGCTCCTGGAAGTCTTTTTTCTCGAGTGATGGTGTCGTTTCTTTGAATCCCCGAAGAACCCATCTTTCTCCCTTCGTTTTTTAAGCTTTTCTGTGGAAGAATTGCTTTTTGAGAGAAATGTTCGCTGTTTCTTTTCTACTTTAAATTGGTGCAGCTATTATTGATTTCAATGAAAAAATGTACCTGATGCTTAAAAATAATAATTCACTTCCAAGAATGGTCGCACATGCAAAATTTTTTTTGTTGTTTTGTTTGTTTTGTTTGTTTGTTTGTTGTTGTTGTTGTTGTTGTTGTTGTTGTTGTTGTTGTTGTTGTTGTAAGAATGGCGATTTAAATGGGATCATGTGTAAACAATAAGAAGAATTGGCGGTAACTAGTTTCAGAACGGTAGTGATAGTAGTAGTAGTAGTAGTAGTAGTAGTAGTAGTAGTAGTAGTAGTAGTAGTAGTAGTAGTAGTAGTAGTAGTAGTAGTAGTAGTAGCAGAAGCAGCAGCAGCAGCAGCAGCAACGGCAGTTGTGGAAAACGGCATTATTAAAAGTAATTGTATTAATAATATTTTTATTTAAAAAAGCCTATGTCGAGCCAATATGTATATCCTAATCTTCAATCTGCAGCATTATGTTTAATATCTCGAAAATGTAATAAGATACAGTAATTACAAACCAAACCCTCTAGTGAAGCCTTACTTTTGTCCCTCAAAGAGAGCTTGATGAGGTCAGTGCTGTGAACGCCTGCGTCCGTCGGTTCCATCCAGTCGCCGGTCAGTAGACGCTCCTGTCTGGTCAGCAATAGGCATTAGCAATGTGAGTCTACCAACAGTTACAGGGGGGCGGTGGTCCAGGGGTAGAACTTCGGCTTCCGACGCAAAAGGTCCCGAGTTCGAATCCCGGCTGTTGCGTTCCCTACCGGTTGTGTCGGTGTCAGTATCATGTGACCGGCTGAGACAGGAGTCATGGTATCGTCTGTGTGGCAGCACATAAAATTGTCAGACGTCCGTCTTGGGGCCCGTACACAATATAGCCTATATAGTGCTGCTGTTGGACTTTAAACCAACTCAACCAACCAACCAACCAACCAACTACCAACAGTTACGGAACCTACTTAGAAGACAATCTTCTATTGAAGACAATGTGTGAGTGAGTGAGTGAATAGTTGTGAGACAACTTTACAGGATGAGTGAGTAAGTAGGTGAATGAGTGCAAATTTGTATGAGACACATTTACAATGGGTGAGTGAGTGAGTGAGTGAGTGAATAGCTGTATGAGACACCTTTACAAAATAAGTGAGTGAATAGTGAAAGTATACACTTTTATAGGATGAGTGAGTGAATGAATAGTGATGTAAGACCACCTTGATTGTATTTTTACCTGTAACAAATGCAGAGCCGGCAAATGAAGAGGCCGTTAGGCTGCAGGTGACGGCAGCTCTTGCATACCAGATACTTGCAGGTGTCGCACCTCACGCCCTTGTCAACAAAGGGCAAGACACTCTGCCATCCGGGGAACTGTTTACCGCAGCGAGGACACATAGAGTTGCCTGCCCCTCTGTTGGAGGGGGCGTTCAGCTGTCGTAGCTCCTCAATCTCTGTCCGGATAACGCTATGGAAACACAACAGTAGGGCTGAGATGTAAAGTATAGGGCTGGATTCTTGGCGTCTGACTGCAGCAGGCGCCCCTACCTTTCGCTTCGGACGACGCTATAGAAATACAACAGTAGGAATAAGAAGTAAAGGGTGGATTTGAACTGGAGTAGTATTTGGTTTGGTATTGCCTGCTCCTTTGTGAGTCAAGGCGCTCGGCAATCAGCAGTGACGCAGCTTGTGGGTTTGGACAACGCTATAGAAACAAAACAATTGGAATAGAGAGTATGGGATAGGGCTGTTTTGTTGACGCCTGACTGCAGCGAGACCACATAGAGTTGGAGGGAGGGGGGAGTCATGGCGCTCCTCGATCTCGGTACGATGGGGGACAAAGCAGTTCCAATAAATCTGGCGCAAATGCTACTGCATTGGGCTCTAAATTGAGAGGTATCCAGTTCAGAGTTTACGATCGGGTAAAATGTATCCTTCCCACCACCCCCACCCCCTTACTGGTTGGGTCAGTCAGTTTCAGTAAATTGTGGCGGCTGAGACACAAGTCCTGGTATCGCCACAATATCTCTGTGTATTGCAGCACCAAAAACTGTGAGATAGTAGCCTTGTGCCTCGTCGTCGAGTAAGATTTTCCTTGAGAACATAAAATTAGGATATAGTTTCTCTCTTGCAGAGAATAAATTTCAATACATATTGGTACATACTAAAATATAAATATATTAACTTACCTAAAATACGCTTAGCGTTGCATTCTTCATATAAAATCGAACTGTAAAACAATGTCTAACATCGTTAGCTTATTGAACTCACCTGACCTTCATATCCATGGCCCTCATCTCTGCCTCATCTTTCCTGATGACTTTCCTCAGCGCCTTGACCTCATGTTTGGTCAACGTGGACAGGTCCAGAGTGGGGTCCTGCCAACTGACCACCTGCTTGGCCTTCTCCTTGACCTTCTTCCTCTTTCTCCTCCTAGACTTATCCGTAGACTTCTTGGAGTCATCGCCTCCTAATCTACTCCTTTTTTTCTTGTGACTTTTAGAACTCCGACGCCTTCCCTTGTCTTTCTCTTTATCGTTGCTCTTTTTCTCGTCCTTGTCTTTGCTTTTAAGTTTGTCTTTGTACTTGTCACTGTCTATGTCTCTGTGTTTGTCTTTATGCTTGTTCCTTCTGAACCTGTGCTTGCCGTCTTTACGATATCCTTCTTCCTCGACGTGTCTATGATTGTGTCGGTGACTCCGTTTGTACCTGTGCTTCTTATGTCTTTTGGGTTCTTCTTCTTTTGCGGGTTCCGCTTCTACTTCTAGGTCCATCGGCTCTTTTAATAGTAATATTGTAGAGTTAGGACTGGAGTTTTAAAAAAATAATAATAATAATAATAATAATAATAATAACTGTCAACTTAACAAAAGTTAATTTTAAAAAATACACCAAAAATTAAGTCTTATATTACTTTTGGTTAGAACTACGTTTAGTCGAGGAATAATACCAATGAAGACTGATGATAACAGAAAATAACAATAGACGTACATTTTTACATTATAACATCTCCATTTTCAAGTTTGATTTTGCCTAGAATTTCAATGAAATTTATAAGAATGCATCGTAAAGACAACTAAAGTTTTACGCCGTAAAAGAAAAAAAAGTTATTAAATCCATAGATCTAGATCTAGATCGCAAGATCCTTTTTTTTTTCATTACCATGCTGTTACTCTTTCATCTAATCTGGCTTCTAGACCGAAGCCTGTCATTTCTTGATAAGAAGTGACGTTAGAAAGTGTTTCAGTGTAACAGATTGTGGGCTTTATCAAACTAAACACGTAAAATACTTACTTTAAATTTTATTATAGATCATTTAGGCATAGTAAGTGAAATCGTCGATTTCTTAGACCAATTTTAAGCTCAACCATCATCGCAAACTTTTTTTGTTCGAACGCTCTAAATAAAATTGTGCAAAATAAGCTAAGCAGCTTTTCCTTAAAAAATTGGGAAATTGTGAACAAAATTTTTAAAAAAAAATTAAAAGAGACCCGTAGACCATTGCTCACTTTGATTCTTGCTGCAAGTTTATGAATATTTCGGTGACCTGGCCTTCTATTTTTGGACGCCTTGGATTGAACATAAAGTTGGAAAATTTTAGGTACCGGTATTTATAATTTAAAAGAAAAAAAAAAGAAGAAAAAGAAGGAGTAGTTAGTGTTATATAGTGTTATTATTATTATTATTATTATTATTATTATTATTATTATTATTATTATTATTATTATTATTATTATTATTATTATTATTATTA